>WAAG01080166.1:27963-78503 GCA_013390105.1 Tichodroma muraria
CCCCCATAAAATGCACACGCAGCTAGGCCAGCTATAAATAGCGGGAACTGCAGGGCAGGCAGAGGCTGGGCCCCACAGGGGTGATTCTTCCTTCACCGAGGCGCGCTCTTCCCGCACGGTACCTGATCTTCCAGTTGTTTTCCCTCTTGGCTTCCCATTTCCTTTCCCATGGCGTCTGGGACGGGTGCCACTGACACATATTTTCCACCCTTGAATGCCAGCAAAGGCTCTTCTTGTCCACAAAGGGCTTCCAGGAAATACTTCAGAACTGTGACCCTCTTGCAGTCGGCTGCAATAACCTACGGGGTGAGGACGAGGGGGTTGGGGAGAGGGAAAGGAAAACAAAGTCAGTGCAAAGGGGAGCGGATGAGCAATGACCAGGGGAAAATGTTCGGGATAGAAGGCCCAGTGGGATGCAGGCAGCACCACAGGGATGTGAGGGGTGCCCCTCTTCTAAACATGGGTGGAAGAGGTTTGCCTTGCTTTGTAGTCCCCAGGGAAAATGAGGCAGGCAAAGTCAGGACATTCAGCACCGATCCTGTCCTGCATCCTCTGAGCACTCCAGGGCTGCAGGACTCCCAGGGCACAGCCAGCCCCCTGGCCAGTCCCAGCAAATGGGGGAAAATCCTGTTAAACCACGAAAGATCAATGATGTGGCCTATCCCTCTGCTTCCTTTTGGCTTTGTTGCCGACTCCCCCCCTAAAAGCTGTGGAGGGGTGCAGGTGTGAGAGTGAGAGGGTGGGGGCATTTGAGAAAACCTGAGCCCCTCCTCACCTCCAGCCCGACCCCGTCCCACGGGCCCATCTCACAGACCAACTGGGGAGCCCTGCTGGGGAGGCTCGGACGGATCTGGCCTGAAGGAAACTCAATAGCCTGGGTAATTATCCAATTTATGAGGCTCTCAAATGGAGTTTCCAGAGCACGGGAGCCTGGTGCCTCCACAGCCCTGTCCCGCGCGGCACAGCCTCGGCCGGCACCTCCGCCACGCCTGGCCTTGGCTCAGCCCTTGTCCCCTTGCAGCAGGGCTCTGCACCTGCACTGCTCTCCCCTGGTGCTTCCTGCTGACCGGTGTCACCCCCAGGGAGCTGCAGATTTATAGGGAGAAAGTCAGCAGAAGAGATTAAAAGTGCTCCACACTACGGACACAAAGTCTGTTGATGCCAGAGTTTCTCCTGCCCCCAAACCACCCTGGGTTTGCTGTGCTTGCAGACCAAAGCAGTCCCAAATACCCCCATCCCAAAAAGGTCTCTGCAGGCTCCCAGGACCAGGATTCTGAAGCTGGGGAGAGGGCCAAGTGCCTCACAGCCAAGGACACACACCATGTGACACCAGGCCTGGTCCTGGTGTGCTGGACATCAGCCTGTCCCCGATGGGGCCGTGCCTCGGTGAGCCAGGGCTGGCAGTGGCACCAGCCCTGCTGCACCAGGCTGCCGTGAGAGGAAACTTCTGCTCTTCCACAGCACTGCCAGTTTCCTCTCTGCGGGCTAATTTTAACCACCGTGTCGCTGCCGTGCGTGTCAAAAACCTGACCCTCCTCTGACCTCCAACCTCCCACCCCGGCTGCTGCCGGAGCGAGGCACCCTCGTGCACCCGCAGCTGGGCTTGCCCCTGTTTGAAGGTGTCCCCCCTGAAATTCTGTGTCCCTCTATACTTGGCATGGGAGGAGAAGCCCTGTCCGCCTCACAGAGGCAGCTACTGCTGCAGGGAGGTCACAAGAATTAGTATTTTGAGGACCAACAGATTCATAACCACTGATTCTGGACCTATAAAAATGTGTTCTATGGGACTGAGGTGAGCACAGGACAAGGTGACACCAGCTCAGCAGTTCCAGGAGCTGCCAGGGACCCTCTTTCCCAGGACAGCCTTTTGCTGCTTGTGACATCCAGCCAGGAGCAATCCCTGCAAGTGTCACCACAGGAACATTCCCATCCTCCTGGCTCTCCTTCAGGAACAATTGTGTGCAGGGCAAAGTACAAAGGAAAGAGAACACGAGCAAAGTAGGAATGGCTGTCATGGGAAACATCCCTCCTGAGAGTTCCTGAGAGCTCTGGGCTGCAGCTGAGGGAAGTGGTGGAAACCTCACCACTGGCTTCACCCCCAGCTCCACAGGCTAATGCCATGGAGACCCAGCCTGACTCACACGGGGTAACTTCTGCCCAGGGATTTTCCAGTCTGGGTACCTGCAGTTCTGTTGTGCCCAGGCTGCTGGGCAAGCAGAATGCCCACCACCACCAGCCACGTGCCAGGGGATGCCAGGATGTGGCCAAGAACAGCAGCAGCGGGGAAGGGGATGCAGGATCTGCCTGTATAGGCGGGGAAGAGGTGGGTTCCTCATCCTGACCCCATTCCTGAGGGATTTCTCAAGACACCTCTAGAAATAAAAGCCACATCCATGAAGGTTTTCAGGAGGGGCTGAGTGCGGACACAGGTGCACAATTGCTCCACAAAGCCCTAAATCTGAGCCTCTTGGATCAGGAACGATCGGGCAAAATGCAGAAGAGCTCCCTTCACCCTTGGCTGGGGCTGGGGACAGGGGCAGGTGGGATCACTCCTTTCCCCCCGAAGAAGAAACCAGTAGGAAACACCAGATTTCCTGCCAAGCCAGCACAGCACATGCTTAAATCCAGCTCATCTGCTGGGGGGGAAAAGAGCCCAACCAAAGGCCCATGACATAATGCCACAGCAACTCGTCTCATGAACACATTTTTCCAGCCCACATGAATGAAAAACAGGGAAGGAGCAAATGCTCCGCACATCCCCATCACGTGCAGCCCTGCTCGGGGAGGACGCGGCAGAGCCCCGGGCTGCCAGCAGCCAGGCTGGGAAAGAAGTGACCCGTGACTGGCACCCAGGTCTCTCTCGAGCGGCGGAGAGGGACCTCGCGTGCCGCCGAGCAACCCGCTCTGGTCAGAAACTTCCTGTTTCAGAGTGGAAATGCGAGTGGCAGCGCTGGGATAACCGGGATGGCCGCGAAGGCGCTCGCCGGAGCACGTGGCGATGCCAGTGGCGGAGCGTGGCGGGGACACCAGGAGTGTGCCCGACCTTCCCGAAGGAATGGCAGTATGAAATGGCACGGTGGGGATGTATCTGGTGATGTGGCAGCAGACACCTCAGCCCCAGCGGGGAATAGAGCCCTTCCCCCTCTGTGCAGTGCGACAGCAGGAACCGAAAGCCTGGCTCCGAGTCGCTGCTGGGTATGAAAATAGGCCTGACATGAACGCAGCCGCTCTCAAAGGAAAACCGAAAACGAGAATTGCTGAAGTGGTCTGGTGCCCTCGTCCATGACCCGGGCTCAGTTCCCCAGCGCCACCGCCGAGCCCCTCGCCACCGTGGTGCCTCGCAGGGCCACGTGGCTGGGGACCAGGCGTGGGACTGAGGTGGCTTCGGCTGCAGCAGCTCTGATTGCCAGACAGATCTCATCGGGGCTGGAGGGGAGACGTTTCCAATCTCCTGCTCCATCAGACAGGCTCACCACCAGCTCCAGCACCAGCCACCCACTGCGGGCTGGCGCCTGCCAAGGCTCATTAGCCAACTGCTAATTCATGGGTCACGCATTAACATACTGATCATTGAGTAAGACACAGCGGGACACACATTAACACACACTAACTGCCTGTTGAGACCCACTGGGCTGAGCATTAACTGTACCAGCTGTTGTGCTTTCAAAGCCACTCTGCAGTGCCAGTGCCACCAGGACCTCACGGGTGTCACCTCCTGCCAGTGGTGAGCGGGGCTCCCCAGTCTAACCAGGGGTTCCCAGATCTAATGAAGCTGATGCCCTATATGGTCTCAGCTGTATTTCCCCCCACTGATAAAACAGGCAGGAGGAAAAAGCTTCCCTGAGCACTGTGGAGTGCAGAGGACTCCCACACATGTCCTCCAGGAGATTTAAGGGGAGGGAAGGGCTTGCTCTGAGAGCTGTGAGCTCTGTGCCCTGAGGGGACACCTGCACCTGGTGCTGGCGGGGCGACACCACCAGAAACCAGCCCCGCTCTCGCTTTGGGTCAGAGGAGCGCCTGGAGCCGGGGGGGCCGCGCCTCTGCCCCCGGGGCCGGCCCCGCTGCTCCGCACGCGGCTCTCCCGCAGCTCCGAAAATCGCTGTCACACCCTCCGCCGCCTTCAATCAACTTTTACAACTTGTTAATTTTACACAGCGTCCTAAAGAGCAAACAACTGGGAGGCAGGAATGCAGATTCCTTCAGCTAGTCCAAAGAGCCTCCGGCAGCTCAGCCAGCTGGCCAGGGGAGCCCTGCTCAGCCGCAGGGACCTGCCACATCCCGGGGGGGACATGGTCTGGAGGGGGCTGCCCCATGCCCGCGGCAGCCTCTGGCAATGCCACCCTGCTGCTGGAGGTGTGTGGAGGGATCCTGGCAGCTTCCCCCTCGGCAAAACCCGAGACTCCACAAGGAAACGGGAGGCAGCGGCTCTGGAGAAGTGATTGCTCGGAGGACAGGCTGCCATTGCCGGCTGTGCATTCCTATGTGCGAGGGGGAGACACCAGCACATCCTGACAGCTGGATTCAGAAGGGGAAAAGGACATGAGAAGTTTGAGTCATAGCATGGAGAGATCCCATCCCAGATTCGGAGATGGGAACGGGACGGGACCAGGACTCAGAGCCAAGCTCCAGCACGATCCAGCGTGGGGATAACTCTGTTTCTGCCACATCATTTCAAACATGTCTTAGCTGAAGTAGCTGAAAGATGCTGAGACCAAGCGAGCCCCAAACAATCTAAACCATGCAGCGACTGCACTGCCCAGCTGAAATGTTTGCACTGAAACATCCAGGCAGGCCATGGCTTCAGTGCCTCCCTGTGCCCTGGGCTGCCTCCTCCCACCCCTGGGGAGACAGCTCGGAGGAGGAGCACAGAGGAAAGCGCCTCCTTTGGTCTCGTCCCTTCTGGGTTTTAATCTCACAGGCTTGCACAGAAGCTGGGCTGGGTTCAGCCCTGGACTCATCACAGCCCAACTCCTCTGGGCTCGTTCCCCACCCGAGGAGCCCCTTGCTCTGCCCAGCCCCAAACATAGCTTTGGAGGGGTTTGGCCACCTGGGTAGGGAGGACCAAAGCGTCCATCCCAGCTGGGCAGACGCACTCAGAACTGGGTGTAACCCTGGTTTCAGCAGCTGAGAGCTGCCTGCAGCCACAGGTCTCTCAGAGAAACTTTTAATTTCAATTAATCCCACAAGCAGGCTCGGTGGATGTGGTTCCCACGTGCCTGCAACGCTGTGTGTGATCTGAGAGAGCAACTGTGGATGCAGCAGGGACCAAACCAAGGCACCTCTGGCTTGGATGGATCTCACTGCTGGATCCTGTGCACCAACCAGAGAGCACATCTAGGGAAAGGATCCACCACACCCATGCCAGATGCTCCATCACAGAGAGGAGCATGAGAAGACAGAGAAGTCCAGAAGAACCATTCCAATTGCTCTTCCCCACGGCCACAGCTGGAGAACCACCCTCCAAGGAGAAAGCGTGGCCATGTCCTATCCTAAACTCTCTCCCAGCATCCTGAGCCTCACACAGGCAGAGCTCCAGCCTCTGCACTGGGGCACACGGTCTCAGACGAGTCATCACAGCAGATGTGCTCTGGCCTGGCAAACACCTCCAGCTTTCCAGCTTTAAAGGCCACACAGCTCAGCCAGGACTGGCCTTTAAGGCTGGAAAGCAGCACGGAGAGGGAGCCAGCTGCCCACCATCCCCAGGGTTTGTTGGGATTGCCTCATTCAATGCAGTGATGCAGAGAATACACATGGGTGACATAAAGGTGCAAAGTGATGGATCTGAGCTGAGTCACCCCATTTTTGGGGTCAAAGACCAGAAGAAACCCTGAGTAGCCTGCACAGATTCTTGCCAAGGTTCTGGTGCCTGTCACTGCTGGCAGCTGTAGGACATCAGGGTAAGACTCAGTGACATGGGGGAAGCTCTGACCAGCTCTGGGGCTTGGAGTCAAAATACCTCTGAGGGTCCTGCAGAACCTTTAGTTAATTTTGTGGAAAAATCAACACCAAAGCCAAAAGATGTTCCAGATGAAAAACCATCCTCTAGATCCACCTAAAGTGTGGGCTGGAGGATGGCCCAGGATGGCCTGGAGAGCTGACACAGCCCAGCCCAGGACCAGCTGCTTCCCTGGAGCTACACAGCCTGGAGAAGAAAGTTCCTGCTGGATTCCAAACCAAGTTTTTGGCTTTCGCTGATGCTTGGAAAGACTTGCCCTAATGTCTTACTCACCTGTTAAATGTGCTAAAGAACTTCACTGTCAGATCCAGGGAGCAGCAGCATTTGCAGCATGGAGCAGTTGGCTCCAGGCTGCATCTGACACCTCGTAGGCAGGAGGTGGCTCTTCAGCTTGTTTCATTTTACCCCCATCAGAGCAGTCCCAAAGATGATGGGATACAGGAAGTTTCCAGTGAGTAACGGGGATGTTTCATCTGGTTTGTGAGCGTCTGATTCTCCTCATGTCCTCAGGCATTGCTGCCAACAGCTCAGCAAGGGCTGTGGGCTCCTCCACAGAGCAAAATGGTGCCTTCAGTAAGACACTGCAGGAATTTTTGCAGGAATTTTCACTGGAGAAAGAATTTGCTTCCACCCACCATGGCCACATGTGCTGATCCCCACAGCAGCGACATATCCAGGGCATTTCTGCTCTTCAAGGTGAAGCCTTGAGCACAGGACCACACATTCTAATTGTATGTCATGTGAACGAGGGGCTGAAAAATCACAGCTGTGAAAGAGGCAGATGACTCCTGGAGAAACAGTGAGTCACACACAGGGACTCCCTGCTACAGCCACCTCAGTGCCTTCCTGTCTCTCACCCCAGCTCCCAGTGCATCCTCAACTTCCCAAGGAAAGAAAGTCAGGCCACAGAGTAAAAAAGTAAAGCCAAGTCCAAAGGAGCCCGCTCTGCTTCTCCCTTGCAAATCCTACCGGAACACAAACTGGGGAAGACAAATCCCTGAAATCCTGCCCCTAACCCGTGGTCCCAGGCTGGGGAAGGAGGAAAGCAAGCTCCTTGTCCTCAGCAAAGCCACCATGGCACCACTGACAGCTTTCACAGGGCATGGGCTGCTCTCCCTGCCGCAGGAGCCTCCAGTCTTTTCCTTTTCGGGGACTGGGGGAATTTATTTCCTCTGCCATTTCGGAGGATGCCTGCCTTGCCAGAGATTGTTTTGCAGAGTTCAGACAGATAAGAAAGTGGTTAGCAGGCTCTTCGGTGGAGGAAGGGAGGATTGCTTAGTAAGGGAAAGGCGACTGCTCTGCTCTCAGCAGCCGCGCGCTGCCCTTCCTCTGAGGCCACCACTGCAGAGGATGCTGGTGCTGGGGACAAGGCAGGGCCACCCCCACACCTCTCCACCCCGGGGTGTTTTTCGGGCACATCTGCTCATGGGGCCACACTGGTGACCAGAAGACTGTGCTGCTGTGCCAGGACTGGGATCTGTCTCTCCTGGAATTTGGGAAATGCGGCTGATGAATGTTCAATCCAACATCTCGATTGCAAATCTCAGGGCGCTCTTGCGACAGTGCCCTAAGACAGAGCCCTTTCTGCAGGGTGTGTGGAGAAAATAAAAGGGCAGGAGCCCAGTCCAGGCTGCCCATGTGTGGTTATCTGGCACCCTCCCTGTTCCAGAATGTGTCTCTGGAGAGGTAGCAGGAGGGAGCTGGCCCTGCTGGGGGCTCACAAGGAGGAAACCCTGAAGATTCACCAACAGCACAAACCCCTTCCTAAAGACTTCCCCATGGAGACGAGAAACTGCCCCATGATTTCACCCACAGAGTAACTCAGAGATTCCTGTCCCACAGGACAAAGCACCAGTGTCACAGAGTGCTGTGACAGTGGGAAGTTGGGTGGTGGAAGGAAAAGCATGACAACACAGGAACGGGGGAGCAGGGATGGCAATCTACAATATAAAAATAGCCTAAAAAAGGTGTAAACCAGAGCTCATCCTGACAGCCCCTACCTGCCCAGCCTGCACCATCCATCTCTTGCCCTTCCAGTGTCACCTCTGCTTCAGGCAGAGAGGCAAGAGCTGGAATATTCTGCCTGGTCCTGGCAGAGCTGTCTGGGAAGCCATTTCTGTGAGTTTACACAGCTTATACGTTCTCCATGCAGTTCCTGGCCTCCTTCCATCGCAGATGAGAGTTTTATGTCGAATTTTAAGTTTGACCACAAATATTTAAACTTCCTTGGACCACAAATGCTGTATCTTCTTTGTGGTTTAGTTGGCACCAAATGAGTATTTACAGATCCCTATATGTCTGTCTGTCATTTAAATATCTCACAGAGGTGCCAAAGGCTTCCAAAGTGGAGGGGCTCCTCCAGCAGACCCCTGATTTCCCCCTCTCTGTCCTTCCTTACCCAGCACAGGCGAGGGAGAGGTGCAGGCACTGGCCAAGCCCTTGCAGAGGGCACAGCTGCTCTGGCCTGAGCATTTCATACTTGCACTCTATTAAGTTTTCTTTCCAGAGAATGTCATCTGAGATCCCACCGTAACTTCCACAGTTCCCTGCCCTGGTGGATACTTGAACTGGGATGAAAGCGTTTGGAATTTTCTCCTCTTCTTTTAGGAAACTAAGTCTACAGGAGACTGTTTTAATGAGAACCACTAAAACCTCCTAAAGCAGCACAGCTCCCACCTGGCCACTGCTCGCAGCCTCCCATGGGGGTTTTCACTTCCTCAAACACCAGCAATTCTCAGCCGGTGATAATCCCAACCTGCTGAACTGGGACCCCTCTCTAGGTAAACTGGTCAAAGTGGTTAGTGCCAGTGGCACAATGGTATTGAATTCAGGCAAGGCTGTTTGGCCAGGAAAATGCAGCCAAATAAATACCATAAAAGATCCCTCCTAAGCATCCAGTGCCAAAGGAATTTGGTGTTGCTGTTATACGGAGCTGGAAGGGGAGCAGAGAGCTGAAGGTCCTTGAGCTGACACCCGGCAACAGCCCAAAATCTGAGTTAAAGTGCACGCACTGTCTTGAGTCAAGTTGTGTGTGTATTTCATTTCCTTCAGACCTTCTAGTCTAGGACACAAACTGGATGATCATCCTGCCAATTTTAGGGGAACTTTAGAACACGGAGATGCTGCTCCTGCAACGCTGCTTTTCCCTTCCCAGGAATCCACAGCACCGTCCGGCTGTGGCAGCACTTGGGGAGCTCTCCCACAGTTCCCACCACCCCTTGGGGGACACAGAACAACAGCGTGCCCAGGGCAAAAGCTCCAGTGATGGCTGCCCACATCAGAGGAAACAGATACCTGAGTCAGAGCTATGGGATGAGAAACCTCTGCTCCACAAACCAGAAGCCAGACGGAGCAACGTCAGTACCGAGCTGCCCCGGTGCTGCTCGCACGCCTCACCAGCCCTGGATGCTGCTGGGAAGCTCGGGGCACTCTGCCTCTCCTCGGCTTTGGAAGGGGAAAGAGAAGCAGCTTTGCTTTGAACTAACAAAGCCCTGGTGAAAGGGCAGCTCGCGGGGCTGCCACGTGCAGGGAGGAGCTCCTCCGACTGCCGGCTGCTCAGTCGGGGCCAGCGTTGAATTCCCCTGAAAACAGAGGGTGGGGATACAGCAGGCAGTGGAATAACACTAGAAAAATGCCACCACAGCTCGGCTGGCTGCGACACCACAGTCCCAGAGATGTTACCAACACTGGCATTTCCCCCCGCCGCAAGAACCGCGCTGGCAGCACGCTCCCGGCTCGGGGCAGGGCGGGAAGCGGCTCACACCATTTCCAGCAGCCACTTCAGGGAGGGACAAACGCTCTACTTTGCTTTACAGGGAAATGCTGCCACTTAGGGGACTCCCGATGACGTTCTTGTGCCTGAGAGCCCATGTCCTCTTCCAGGAGGGGCTGCTCCAAGCAGGACATGCTCCCTTAGCCTAGCGGAGAGGTAACTTTCGGCACGAGCCATGAGCTCTGGCCCACGCGGATCCTGCTCTGCTTTAAGGAAGCAGCAAGCACAGCTCTGCTACTTATACCCAATACTCAGCTTTTCTGGCAAGTGATTAATGGCCTGAGTCTTGCAGTTGCTCGCTTCCAGCTGGGCCAAGAGCTGCAAACACACCTAGAGAAGGGAAGGGAAGGAGGAATTGGAACGTTGGCTTGGTGAGGAAAGGAGCTATTCTCTGTGTCTTTGTTTTCGGGAGAGCTCCTCCTCTCGGGAGTGGGATGCTGAGTGCAGAGCAGGGGCTCTGCCCTGAAACGGAGGAGCTGAAGCAGAACAATAGGGTGGGGACTCAGGATGGGCCACGACAAGTGGGGAGGGCTGGAGCAGGGGCACCAATCCATGCTTTTGACTTCATTCACACTTACAGCTGCATTAGAGACATTTCCTGAAAGCACAGTAGGAAGAGAGGGGTATTCGCTCACTCCACCCTCCATCTAACACCGTCCTCGCGATCCAGCCGTGCACTGAGAGCCAATTCTGGCCTCTGGCAGAGCTGCAGGCCAGACATTACAAGCGCTGGTGTGAGCAGCACAGGTCCCCACCCGATGAGCAGCGAGCAGACTCGGAGCACAAAGGAGCGGTGCAGCAGCCAGCAAAAAGTAAAAATAAAAAAAAATCAATGCAGGGAGACGCAGAGCATTGTCCAAGGTGGACAAGAAGGTGTCAAGAGCGGGATCTGAGCGTTTGGCTTCAGGACAAGGAACGCAGCAGCCACTTGGTGCTATCAGATGAAACGAGGCAGCTCCTTCTGCAAAGGAGGGCAGTGACAGCCACGCTGCACAGGGGCCTTGGGGCAGGAGCTGAGCCACAGCGCTCCCACCCCGGGGCGAGCGCACGGCCGTGTCCCCAGCACGTCATCTCCCGGCCATGCCACGAGCTGCAGCGTTCCGGGGCTTGGGAACGGCGCGGTGACGAGCCCTGTGCCTGACTCACCCCGGCCCGGGAGCCTGCGCGGCCCCGGCGCATCCCCAGCCTGCATGTGGAGCCTGAAAAACAATTTTTTTTCCCCCTCTTTTCTCAAAAACAAAAAGCCAGACGCCCTCTTCCAGATCTGGAGTTACTCAGGCTGACTCACAGCAAGGCTCTCCTGGCTCTGCTGGCAGTGCCTGCACGTACCTGGAGTGGGCTGTGCAGGCTGTGCTGGTGTCACACACCTGGAGCTGTGGCACTTCCCTGCTGCAGCCAAGCTAATTATTTTCATCTTGAAACGTCAACCATTTTTGGTGAATCCCCGAATGAAAAGAAAAAAAAAAACCCAACAACAACCAAATAAATGAAGACTATAATTTTTTTTTTTTTTTTTTTTTGTAAATGGGAAAAGTATTTCTTTCATTCTCCCATAATACGAATCCAGCAAACAGGAAAAACATGAACCCAAACCAAAGCTCAGACATCACATCTGGGGAGCGACCAAGCATGGAAAATTTTAATCCGAAGGTTAATGTTTGGGAAGCTCCGAGTGTGTGAAAAGAGGGGTTAGATGGGTGCTGCTCCACGGCTCGAACAGTTATTGCCGCCAAGTGGCGGCTTTCAAACGGTGCCTGCCTGCCCCAGCCCAGGCACTCGGGGTCAGGAGCTAAAATAGAAAACAACTGAAATCACTGGAAGCAAACAAACACTCAGATCAGATGCTGGAAAAGCCGAGCGAGGAAGGAGCCAGCAGCAAGTAATGCAACTCGAGCCCTGTGACTGGGAACGGCATCCTGACTCGCCCTGGGTGAATCGCACCAAACCACATGGTGCTGGTGGCCCTTGCGCCCCTCTCCTGCTCCCCCAGCCCTCCCGTGCCACCTCCCAGGTCACTTGACAGCCCTGTGACACTCCTGTCCCAACCGTCACCTCCATCTCCTCTGCTCACTACTCTGCAGGGTCACACTCTAGCGGTTGTCACACCTTGGGGCTTTTTCCACCCCACACTTTTCTCACCAGAACCACCATTTCCTGCACAAGGACAGAGCACCCAACTTTTCCCCTTCCCCCCAGCCCTTCCCCCTTCACCCCACCCAGCAGAAACACCTCCCTGTACCTGTCCAGAGCAGCATCTCTGCTGCTCTTCTGCTCACTCCACACTTGCACCCCGATCTGCTGGGCTCCTGCACCCCCAATCCTGCAGCAGCTCTGCCCTCTGAGCATCTCATGCCCCCGTTCTCTACACATCCTGCCTCCAAAATGCCTTTGTCTTCATCTTCTGCATTAGATTATGCCCTTTCCAGACAGCTCCTTCCAGACACTAGAAACCTCTCGTCCCCAAAGCTCCGACAGAATAGCATCCTAATTGCCTTTGTTAGGGATGGGGCCATGCCTGTAAAACTGCCACGGCTGCTGCGAGGCCGGGTCCGCACTAACAATAGCTTAAAAGCTCCAGGAGTTCAGCGTGGAGCCCTCCCACACTAAACCAAACACAAAGAGAAGGGACCATATGTCTGCAAAGGCGGCCGTGTCAGGTGGGTCGGAGCCCGGCTCCCGGGGCTCCCCGGGGGTGGGAAGGGAAGGCGCGGCCCCGGCAGGCGTGAGAGCATCCGGCAGAGCCACGCTGCATCCCCGGCCGGGAGGCTTCCTGGGATCAGCCAGGGCAGAGCTGCTCCCTAGGGCAGCAGGCGGGCTCCGAGGAGCCGCAGCACCCGTGGGCTGGGCTCTGCACTTGCCAGAAGGGCTGGGCTGCTTCTCTCCCGAGTGACGAGCCCAACAGCTCCTGCCCAGGCAGCTGCTCCCCGGAGCCACGGCAAGGTTTGATTTTAGGCACATGGCCGAAACAGAAAATGACTGTGACCTGCTGGGGGGGGAGGAGTGACACCTCCCAAAGAGCTGGGGTGTCATGCACTGCTGCCCCCAAGGTGGTGGTGCTGACCAGAGAAGCATAAGGATGGATGATGGAGTTCAGCTCCTAATACACTAGTTTTGAGCCTGCTCAAGGTGTCAGACACAACCAGGCTGCTGGGGGACACACAGACACTAGCCAGAAGAGGAGAGGGGGAACTGCCAGCTGTTAGCAAATCTCTGCAAAAAAGATGGTAAAAACATAAACTAGTGCACAAAAATGGAAATTATTATTTAACAAGCCATTGGGTAAGGTAACCCAGCTTAGAAGCAGTGCCTTGCTTGGCTGAGCCCAAAATCCAGGCACCTCTTGCTCCCTGACCACACTCTGCAGGTAAAAACCTAAATCTGCTGACAACTAACTGCAGAAACATGGAGATAAAAATGAAAAGGAAACAGAAGTGAGGCTGAGGGAAAACACCAGGAACCTCTGTAGACACTGAATGTTTCTCTAAGCTTGGCCCAGAAAAAGGGCTCTAAAAGCATATGCAAAGCACTGGGCAGGGGAAGGGAATGGTGATGCCAAGGGAAGACCCCGAGGAGCAGCTGAAGGGAAATCGTGGCAGGGCTCACCTGCAGAGGCAGGGGAAGTGTGTGATGAGAAACGTGAGCAGAACAGGCTGGCAAAGCCTTGGCTCAGGAGTGGGCTCCCTCAGGGTTTGTGTTCATGGAAGCATGTGCTAGCATGCTCAGAGGAGTCCCAGCAAAGGCCAGGCAGGCGTGCTCCAGCTGCCCGTGGACCATCGCTCCTGCTCCTCATCCCTCCAGCCAAGGGGGAAAATGTAATCAGAGCAACTTCTATTAGCAAGAAAATAAAGACTTGGAAGCTCTGGGCTGTCTCTTGACAACTAATTAATTACCAGGTAGCATCCCCTTGAAGCTGCCAACACAGCACACACAAGTTCCAGCATGATTTAGGGAGAGGGATGAACTTTACAATAAACTCTAGAATTTTACTTCCATCTCCCGCCACCATCTGAGATCCTGGGGGAACAGGAAGGGGTGGCAAGAGGCAAAGTCTGAAGCCATCTGGGATCATCATTAACTCGTTCACTCGTGGCCTCTGAAACAAAAACGCCGACTTTGCTGTGAGCAGCAGCTTCCAGCCAGATGAGCTCCTTGGATACTCCATTTCTTCTTCCAGCTCCCAGAAGGAGGACACAAAGGGACAAAGGCTATTGGGGCTGCAGAAGCTGTCAGGGACAGCAGTGGAAGCTGCTACCCATTTTGATGTGCCAAGCTTTGTCAGGACATCTCGGAAAAAAAAAATAAAAATACAACAAGCTAGATTTGATAGATGACGATCAGGATGTGTGACCTGTCAGAGGGAGCTGGGCTTGGGCAGCCAGGACAGAGAATCTCAGAATGGTTTGGGTTGGAAGGAACCTTAAAGATCCCGTGGTTCCAACCCCCCTGCAACTGAACACTCCCATGATTCAGTATAAACCTCATGGCAGCACCGTGAGGTCTGGACTAGGAGACAACACATGAATTACGAGGATATTTAGGGGCAGTAATCCCAACATAACATTTCTCAGGGCTCTAGAGGCACAGGGAGATGGGAGAGGCTGTTTACGTGGCACAGATGGCCTGAACTATCCAGTTTTGTCTTCACCCAGGGCAGTATAAAACTGGCCATCAGCAGCACCTTGATCAGCACAGGGGGACAGTGCTATGTTTGACAACTGCCTCGAGGAGACATTTGACATGTGTCAACTCTCCCACCACTTGAGACAGCTCAGGCAGCTTTTGGGAGCAGAAGCCTCCATCTCCCTGCTCCAGGCCACAGCTCTACTGGTGGCCACAGATCTCTCCCTTAGCCACCAGCACAGCCACAGGTCATCTTGCTCAGGTGCAAATGTTCTGGGCTAAGCCAAAACATTGCTTTTCTTTTTTAGATTTACTTGATGTAAGTCCAAAAACTGAGATGACATCAAAGAGCCCATTGAGCAGATCCCCTCCAGAAACACACGGGGACTTTACCTCCTTAGTACAAACACGGTTCCCCTGCAGACTTCCTGGGAACAGCTGAAGCAGCACCGCACTTCAAAAACCAGCCTGCACATCACAGGGCTGGGGAGGAGCTCAGCTCTGGCTCAGGATTGTTGTCAACCCTTTCAAAGCCCACGCAGGATCACACACAAAAATTGCCACAGCCCTGAGGGGAACAACTTTCTCTTTGTCCCCAGGATATGGGCTGTAAAGGCAACGGCAGGGCAGGAGCTGTCACAAGGAGCAGTCGGGGAGGGCATAAAGCCTGATGTGAAGGAGAGAAAGAGAAGACTTAGAGGATGGATTTACCCCTGCTGGGACTGGTCAGTGACTGTTTCCCATGAGCTAAGAAGAGGAATGAATGTCCCTTCAGGATTTCAAACCCGTGCCAAGAGCCCATCTTTCTCTGAGGGATGGCAACTGCCAGCAGTTCTGTCCCTGTTGCAGTCCCCAGCTTGGATCTGCTGCTGGCTGGGATCTGAGGTCACTTCCAGAGGGACACAGGAGACCTGCAGGAGCCCAGGCTAAGCCGTGGCATGGAGTGACAATCAGGAGATATGCTGCTTCCTGGAAGAGTTGGAACCGATGTGCAAATAATGGCAGAAAAATGCGGGGCAAGGGAGGGTTAGAGAGAGATTAGTCTGGGGCACACTCTGGGAGATACACAATGTTAAGTATGAGGGCAAAGGAAATGAAAACTGGAAACTCAAACATAGTCAAGAATCCAATCCCAGCCTGGGCAGGAAGTTTACACTCTGCTTCTAAATATACATGTTTTTAAATCAACAAGCTTTCTTGTTCCTCAGCTCTACAGTACATCCACACGGGAGAATGAACCGGATGGAGGCACTGCCAAGCTCTCCTGGCGAGGTGTTCTGTCCACAAGGGACAAGGCATAGGTGACACGCATCCCTGCCATGGCCCAGATGGAAGCAAAGGCTTCCCTGCTCCTGAAGATGCTCTGGGAGAGCAGAATTCCCAGCTCCAAGCTCGCTGCTCGGCTCAAAGCTCGCAATGTCTTGCAGGCAGACTCTCCTGTGCCCTCCAATGTGGAGAGGGATCCTGTGAGCAGGGCTCAGCTGTGGTGCCTCTCTCCTCCCTCCTCTCTGGCCACTGCATTCATGCTCAGCAGTCGGATAGTCACATATTTTTTTTAATTTGATATAATTATCTCCTAGAAATTACTGTACACAGCCTCTTGGGATCTAAAGCAATTAAGTGAAGATAAATTTCTTTCATGGAGCAAAGCTGTCAAAGGATGAAGCAATTTCATTCCCCATTTGAAGTGGAAGCTTTGGGTCATGCATGGTTTATTTGAAACAATGCCATCACCTAAAGCTGCTGATCTTATCTGTCTCTCTCTGTCTCTCCATTTCAAACTGCTGAAGATGTGCAGCGTGGCACTGCCTGAAGTGATGACATCTGGCACCAGGCCAGCTACAGAAACAAGCTGCTCCTCCCCGAGCCCGAGTGCAAGAGGCCAAACATTCCTATTAAAAAGGGGGAAACCGAGGTGAAATCTGGAAAGAGCTGAAAAGTGGGAATCCTGCCCGGGGGAACAAGCTCCAGGAGGAGCGAGGTGCCAGCAGGAAGGGGTGGCACTGCCCAAGACAGGATGGGGCATCTCTGAGGGGTACCAGGCTGCCAGGCTTCCTCTTCCTCACCAGGCTGCCCTGAAGCCATGTAAACCAGGCTTCCAGGATTTCATCACGAGGAGGAACAGCCCATGCCCTTCAGTCTGTATGAGGAGAGACATGGCAGGGTGGAAATTATATCCCATTAGCACACGCATGCTAAGTCTCTCAGAATTTCCAGCAAATTTTCTGCTGTCCTCACACTTCACCATGCCAAGATGTTTCACTTTGCACAAAAAAACCCACATAAAAAGTAAACTCATTTAAATAAACCATTCTTCAAAGTGGTGGATTTTATCCTGGAAAGGGAAGGATGTTGTGGAGCAAAGTGTGGCTGTGGTGAGGGCTTTACTACCTCCACAGGGCCAAAGATTCCAGAAATTCCCAGGAAGAAAGGCATGTTTAGCAGGTATTCCATACTTCCCAAATGAGGAGACCTAGAGGATCTCTCCTTCCCCACATCAGGACAGTCACTAACTTAAGTCTCAGGGAAATTGGTGAGGATGCTCACGTCTAAATGGAAGCTGTAGTTACGAGTGTGAAAACAGGCAAGTGCTGAGCAAATGCAGCTCCCACGGCCTGGACTGACGAGAGCATTTCATCCATGAGGCTTCTGCAAAGCTCAGATCACCGCTGATTAAATCTCTGCTCGTTAGAACTAAAAAAAGTTACTGGTACTAGAGGGAGCTAATAATAAAAACTGGCAATGGGTGCAAGTTCGAGAAGCATCTGGGTGACTTAAGAGCGCAAAAATGATCTTCAGAAGTGACCTCAGCACCAGACATGTGGCACGTCACCGACAGCTGGGAGGTCACTGTATCAGCTCCAGAAATGCACAGCAACAGGCACGTCCCTGACACACCCTGGGGAGCTGCTCCAGGGCCCCTTTTCCATGGGAATCACACATGGAACAGGTATCAGGTGAAGTGACACAGCTCTGGAGGGATGAAGCAAACCTCATCTTTTTCTGTGCATGGACATAAATCTCCTTCCTTCCCTAATAATGGCTGCTACAATAAACATCACATCGTTTATGCTTAAGATAAATACGGAACCAGAATGTAAATCTGTTCTGTTGTTCACAGAGCAGGCAGGCAGTAACTCCTCAGAAAACACATTTGTCTTCATACTGAGAACTTGTGTTTATATGTGCATCTACCTATTCCAAGTACAATGAAGTTTTGGGAAAGTTTAAAAAAAATAAATCAATGAAATGACTACAAATAAGAACTGCAGTTGTCACTATTCATAACATATAAACATACAGATAAATATTTGTTACATATGGTGGAGAAAACGCTTTATGTAAAATGCTGGTATGTAAAATGTTAAGGCAAATTTTGTTAATTTAAATAAATTATGGCTTTTACCTTATGTTTAAGGAAATATATGCAAATACGTTATGGGGAAAAATGCGATTAAATTATCTGCTGGATTAAATATCCAGCATTTTTCATGTCCCACCACAGATACAGCCAGGCCAGCAGCAGTCAAGCTGCTCATGTGGGGTCTGTGTTTGGGAAGAATTTCAATGCTTCCCAAAGAACCTTCCCTTAGTACCCCCTTGTCTTCCTAAGGGACACTGGTGGCCTGGGGCTGAGGCACTGGCCTGAATTCCTGGGTATCAGGGGTTTGTTCTCATCCTGAAGCCAAGGCTTCCTGTGGGACCAGCTCGGTCCCCCAGCCCCGTGTACCTCTGTTGCCAATCCCTAACGAGGAAATTGCTTTTCCTTCTGTCACAACGTGTTGTGGAGATACGTTCATTAATGCCTGGGAAGTGCTTTGACTTCAATGACTTTGAGAAAAAATAAACAATAAATAAGATTATGGTGGTGTCTTCTTCTCTCTCGGGTTTGGGATGTGACAGCAGGAGGGCACTGAGGGTGACAGCTCTGTCCTGCCACGGGAGCTGGGCTCTCCAACCTCGCCCAGCCCCAGCCCAGCGCTGGCAAACAGATTTGGCATCCACAAAAACAACACAAGCTTCAGCTGGGAGCAGAAACGTGGGGAGCAAACTCCAAGCTCAATGACAGAGGTCACCTTCCGTCTCCCATAGAGACAGAGTAGATCCCCATCTGTTATTTGGGCTGACCACTCCCTGCATTCCACCCCGTCCACTTCTTTGGCAAGCTCTGCAGGACGTGGATCTTTCTTATTCAGGATAACAATGAGGAGTTATTAATTGGGTCTTTTTTCGGGTTTCCTGAGGTCCTTCCCATAGATGCCTTGGTGGATACCATAGCTGTCGTCGCCTTCAGACGGGATTTAAGCATTTCAGTTGGGCAAAAACAAAACAGTGCCATGAAAGAGGGTCCCTCCAAAGCTGTCCCATGGCCAGAGGCCAAAAGTCAGGTCAAGGACAGAGTTTAGTACCAGAAAGAAGAGCCTGAGCAGTGGCAGCATATCCAGCTGGCAAAGATGCAACCCTGAGTCCCAAGGACCTCTCATGTGATCCAAAGCACCACATTAGCACCTGAGCAGCACAAAGATTGTCTCAGCCCACGCTTCATGCCCAGGGACAGCTCAGCCAGCCAGGGAAGCCTTTCCATTTCCTCAGAGCTTCTCTGGGTAGCAATAAGAGATGGCTCATTGGGAGGGGATCCAGCATTAATGGTGTTTTAATGAGGCCTTTCAATACACTTATAAACTAATCAGCAAATTCCACAAGGTCTGGGCTCTAACATGTCATTCCAAGTACACTGAAGCCGTGGCAATACCTTTGCACAGCCAGAGCTGTGCACTCTCTGGGCCTGATGTTCTGCCAAGAGATGGCAGGTTTTGTGCTATTTGGGTGTTGGGGCAGCAGAAACAAGGCCATTTCCCACTGCAAAATCCCAAGGGAAGTGAAGGGTGCACATGGCATGCTCCAAGGAGGTGCTGCACATGGTCTGACTCTCCTTTCCTAGGTCACTCCACTATTCCTAACTCTGGGAACACAGGGTCAACAAGTTTCTTGAACAGGACATTTCCCATTTCCCAGGAATCTGTGCCGAACCTCTGGAAGCAGCTTTTAGGACAAAAGGACTAAACACAAGTAAGTTTCCCATCTCATTACACAAACCTGGCCTGACCATGACACAAGTGAGGACGCTGGACAATGAGCGTCATCTGATCCGCATGGAAAGATCCAACCCCGGGCATGGGACAAGGCTGATTTATCCTGTCAGTCTCTGCCTCGAGCTGACGATCCCATCTCACTTCCAGAAAACACTTTAAAAGAGCCTTCAGCTGACACCAGAGCCAAGCTGTGCAGGGCTGGCTGAGGACCCGACACGTGCTGGGGCACGTGCACAGCTCACACCCTGATTCACTTGGAGCTCGCGCTGTGGTTGAAGCTCCCTGTCCAAGATGAGCCCGGAGGAGAGGCAGAGGTGCATCCAAGGCTGGGGAGGAAGGCATGGAAACAGCACAAGCCACTTGAGGAAACTCCCCACGCACCGTGGTAGCGCTCCTTCCCTCCCCGTGCCAGGAAAAAGGCATTTCAGGGACAGGGAAGGTTCTTTCCACCAGCTGCCGGCTCTTCCCTCCTGCTGCTTCCCCCCAGCAGGAGATGGGGCTGCCTGGAAGGCAGCACCTCGTACTTCCCTGCAAGCTGTGCCCTGCCCACAAAGCCACTCTGCCTCTCACTGACAGGGGAGGTGAAGAGAACATGTGTAACTGGATCTTAACACGTTGGCAGGTGGTTCCTCACCTCGCAGTGAGGCTGCAGTTCCCACACAGCTCTCAGCCCCAGCACCGGGCAAAGCAGCAGGACCTCTGCAGGGGGGGTGGGCTGCTGTTAGATCTGCTCCTCCTCGCCACCCTGCCTGCCCAGGGCTACGGGAGGACCTGTTCACACCTGGCTGTGGCAAAGGGGCTGCTGGGCTTTGAACTCCTGCTGCCTCCAGCGCCGTTTCACAGCCCGATGCCACGGCCGTGCGTCAGCAGCCCCGAGCACTCGGCACGGCCGGGGAGAGAGGACGTGAAAAGTTCCTATGCCCCAGAGACTGCAGTGCACAGGATACAGCCTGGATTAAAATCTGGTCAGCAGAGGTCTTAAAATGTCAGCAGTAAACAGGAGGGCAGTGCTGGCGGGGCCGCAGGGAAGCTTGCTCGGGCTTATGCTGCTTAACAATAGGTTCAGTGACCTGGACAAAGAAAACCTCTCCTGATAAAGCCAGCAGATTAGACACCGGCTCAAACCCTCACGAGCTTACAAGAGAGCAGCTCAGCAACAGGCAAAAACTTGGAATTGCTCAGTCACTTACTTAGGAACAAACCCCGTGCTATTTAACACAGTTAATGCCAAATTGTGCCTGCAGGAAGGAGCAAAGGCTGCAAAGGACACTGGAGCGTCCGTGGGTAGAGAGGAGAGTGGGACAGCACAGTGTCACCTCCTCCTGAGGAGCAACATGTGGAGCCTGGACAGCCACAGCTCTAACACACCAGGAGAGGAGCTCAGGGGATCCAAATCATGCCTGAGACTGTTGTGCCTCTCACTCCATCTATTCAGCTTATGAAAAAAAGGATGGGAACTGGGGGGACTTGGGACACATTTACATATCAGATTGAGAGCAGCAATCCACGACTTCCTAACCTACAGCAAAATTCAATTATTAGAAACTGAGACAAAGCAAATTTAGCTGGGAAATAATGCATGTTTTTAACAGCGACTGAAACTGGGTCTGGTGACAATTTGCTGAGGATCCTGAAGGGTTCTCAGCCTTCCAGAATCAAGGGTTTGTGCTTTCTACAAGACCTGCTGTTGGAAATTTCCTTGTGGTTTCATGAGGGAGAAAAAACCAGTGGAGATGGCCACAGCTTCCCCAGCCTGCCAGCATCCGGGGCTCTCCCGGGCTGGATTCCCCATTCCCAGAACTGACGCACACCACCGTGGGCTCCTCTTTGAAGAGGGGGTTTCTGACCTGTACATTCTTCCCAGAAGCTCCCTGATGTTCAAAGCACCTTGCTGACAGACAGGCAGGTGTGCCTGTGGCAGTGGCCACCTCCCCAAACCCCGAGTGGGGGCGGAGGGGAGGGGGTGGCCCCCCAAACACAGCCCTGGGCAAGGCACGGGGGAGGGCTCCCAGCCCAGCTGTGACATTTCCTTTCACCTATACCTGTACAGCTGTTTCCTACAGGGCTGCAGCCTCGAGTGAGATGTGTGAGGCTTCTGTAGGTGCTTGGGAACAAGATGGAACAGAAACGCTTCACACCTGGCCCCAAAATTACAGCACGCTGGCAGGTGGCCAACATAAACTGGCAGAGTACCAGTTGCAATGGACATCAATTAAGCAGCCTGTCATCCTCAGACTGCAGGCTTTGCTTTTTGTGATCTGCATCGCTCCTTAAGCCTTCAGCAGCACCAGCACTGGAGTTTTCCAGATGGGATCATTTCCCGCAGATTCCACTCGCTAGATTTATTGCAGGTTTTTTTTTTTTTTTTTCTTTTTAACCCACCCCCCCTTCAAGAGGCTGAACTATTATTCCACATTGCAGATTTCCCCAGTGCTGGATTCAGCGTCCTCGTGCAGCGCTAGTGGCTTGCTTGCCATCGGTTCCCTTCACCTTCAGCTGCAGAAACTCAGTTTTAAGAATATTCTCAGAACTCTCTTAGCTTACAAAGTGATTAAAAACCGAGGTCAAAAGGTAACTGAACAGGATTACTCTCTGGAAGATGCCCTGCACAACCCCAGGAGATGTTGCAGCAGTTGCAGGGACAGGACTCGTGCCCCTTGCTACAATGCTGCATTTAAAACAGCACAACAGACACCAGTGTTGCCTCCTCTGCCACCCAGACCTGGGGACATGGACTGAGCCTGGCACTTCCCACCGTGCTGAAGGCACCTGGCAAAGGCAGAGAGAGGCTCCCATGGTGCCCACACAGCCCCTGGCACTCGTGGTTCAGTAAAGATGTCAAGGACAGCTGAGGAGTTCAAAGCAGGTGATGTTCCCCACGCCACCTTCATGGTGGCAAAAAAATCCAGCCTCTCCTCCCTCACCCCATGACATCATCTTCCAACATGGCCCATAATTTAGTTTAATTGCCTTTTACAATCCAAAGGCACCACATGAAAGGGAAGGTCGAGGCTGGGATGGAGTTCAGATACTGGTCAGAAAATGTAAACATCTCTTATTCTGCCGCCTCGGGGCTGCCAGCTCCTGCCAAGGCCCCGCTCCGAGCAGGGCTGCCTGTGGCAGGGATCTTTCACTGCTTGTTTGGAAACCGAGGCAGGCAGGAATGGAAGGAGTTTTTCAAGGGTGAGTCCTCATTGGACTCTCCTACTTGGGGCTCCGATCTCTGCTCACAGTTTCCCTTTTCCTCTCTGGACCAAATTCCAAGCTGGAAGCTCTCGCTCTCATGGGCTGAGAGCATTTGCCTGCCAGCTGGAGGGGAGATGCTCCAAGGCTATGGAATGGGAATATGGAAAGGATGCTGAGAAAACAGTTACATTTACTCACTGGGGTTTTCTCTCTGCTTACAAAGAGTTCTGTGCTCTCAGAGCCCTGGTCTTGCTACCTTTTCTCTGATGCCTTGCAAAAAGTCCTCCCAAAATCACTGCAGTGTGGCTGCTCCAAGGTGGATTTAATCGCTGGCATTCCAGGAGTCATTTGGTCTCAGAAAGGACAGTAAGCCTGGTGTTTAGAGGCATGACAGAGCCCAGTCACTCCAACAGCTACTCCTCCTGGGCTTTTAAACCTGGGGCTCCCTTTCCAAGAAGCATCAGACATGACTACACGCTGCCAAGAGATCTCTGAGAGTCTTAGGAAGACTGAAATACCATAAATAAGTGAACTGAATACAAGACAGGACTAATTTTAGCCCAAGTCTAAATAATAATTAGCTCCTGAACAGCTAAGTCAAAGGCTACTGCCAATCTAGAGCATGTTGGGGCAACTAGAGAGAGGGTCACACTTGAACTATCCACCTGGGCTGGACAGTGCAGAGGAAAGAAGTTTGGGATTTCTAAGGAGAAAAAAGCTTGGGATTTAGGCTATCTGCACTGACAGGTGAGTGAAACAACGAACAGCACCAAGTGTGGGAAGCTCACTGGCCACCCCAGAGCTGGAGGAGCCACGCAATACCCAAGCTTGTAGGTCTGGCAGTAAAATATTGCTAATTAATTTTCAGAGCCTTGCGTTTTAGGGCTTTCATTTGCCTGGTGAGGTGAGACAGGGTTGAGACCAGTTGAGTGGTGAGTATCTGAGACAGTCCACTCCACACATGAGCATGCACATGAGGGAAAGGAAAAAAAGTGCCTTTCTGTTTGAGAGGAGGGAACCACGGTGACTGGCCCTATAAGCACATGTATTAATCATGCACCGTCTGGTTTTAATCCACACACTGCTGATCCTGCGTCTCACTGTATTGTTATCAGGGGAAGGAGTATTTCTCTTCAATCTTATTCACCAGCCAAAAGCCTGAAAATGCAAAAAACACATTTGTGAAGTGCCTTCCCAAGGACCCTGGGCCCCGGACCTGGTGAGCTGGGGCTGCTGCCTTTTATTGGCGTTTAAAAACCTTTTATTAACGTGTGTCAGGGCTGGGGGAGGAGAGACAGGCTCAGGTTTCAGGACCCCCCATGCAGAGAGGTTTATTGTGGGAAGGGACATTAACACTTTCTCCTCCACATCTGCCCATGGCTGGGGCATGTGGCAGAGGGTGTGCTGCAGGCATGGGCCTGGGGGATGCACACGCTGAGCCCATGAAGAGCTTGCAGGAAAATGGGCCATCCATGCTGCAGGGAGGAGAACCTGGAGGAGAACCAACAGCATCCAACGAGAGCTGAGGAATCCAGGATGTGCCCCAGGTTCCCAGGGCTGCACTCTTGCACCATCACCAGGACTCTCTTTAACCTCAACACCACCCAAGTGTTTTCCATTACCAGCACCATGACTCCACAGTTGCCACCTTCCCCCTTCCCGACCTTAACTCAGCCATGCTGCTGCTCCCTGCTCTTGCCTCGGGTCCAAGGGTGGGTGAGGGAGGTCCTGGCAGTGTCTCCTCGGGCTGCAGAGGCTGCAGACACAGCTGACAGCTCAGGCACCAGGCTGCATAGTTTGCTGCTGACTGGTACCGGTTGGTGGTGTTCCATCACACAAGCTGCAGTGGAGATGTGCCCAACACACACACCCAGGAAAACAGCGCTGAGTTCTGCTCACCCTGGAGCCAGCTTTTGTTGGTTACAGCTCCAATGACAGTGCAAGAGATGATGGGAAGCTCTCAGTGTCCTGCTGGCTCCAGCAGGAATTTGAACGCACGGCTTCATGGCAGCGAACGGAGTCAGAACGTTTTCACTCAAAATAAGAGCCAGGCCAAATGCTCAGAAATTTACTGAGAAACTCTGGCTGAATTCTGCACTCCATCTGCTAAATGGGACGTGGAGAACAAAAAAGGAGTGGGAAGCACAGTGTTTGTCCTACACAGCTTACAAAACAACCACCCTCTTGGTAGAGCAAAGAACCCAACACCATATTAAGCCCAATTCCCTCCAGTTTTGCCTTTCAACAGATTCTTTTCCTCTGAAATGTTACAAATTAATAAGAAGTTAGAAGGTAAAAGAATGGGGTAAGGATTAGGAGCATCAGCAAGTAAGGTGAGATATCCTTGTAGTAAAAGCCAACTGCCTCTTCCTAGCAATGTAAGTGGTAGAAAAGGGACCCACTCTGGCACACCAGAACCCACAAGACATTCACATTGTGCCATATAAAGAGCAGTACATTCTCATTGCCTCTCCAGCAAAGAATTTGAGCTGAAAACTGGGCCAAGACTGAGAACACAACAGAAAGAAATTTGGTGCAAAAAATAACTCCTGCTAAAAAGCAATGCAAAATCAGTATGGGAAAAAAAATCAGTGCCAGAGAGAGTTGCTCCACTGCCATCGCCTGCTGGAGGCTCAGGGACACAGATCCCAAAATGCCACCATACTCAGCACAGACATGCATCCTTCCTTCCACTGCAAACAGTCCAGAGATGCATCCCGTAGGTTCAGGATGGTTTGGGTTTGAATGGATCTTAAAGACCATCCAGTTCCAACCCCCTGCCACAGACAGGGACACCTTCTACTAGAGCAGGTTGCTCCAAGCCTTGTCCAACCTGGCCTTGAACTGATGAACTGCCAAGGAGTTGGATTCACCTGGGCTCTGCACGCTGCAGGGAGGGCAGGGAGCTGATGGTGGAGTGGAGATGGCACACAAGTTTCAGTTGGGCTGGGGGATTCTTTGCTAGAAAGTGCCTTTTCATGTCTTGCTCACAGTCATGTGAAACCATGTGGGTTTGTGCCTCTCAGTCCTAGCTGGCTCTGCAGTGCCTTCTGCAACACCCCACTCCTGCAGAGTCCAATAATTGCTTCATTAATGCTGGAGAGGGATAACATTTGTGGAACAGGGCAGTAACTTGACTGTACTGATGCAGCTGCCACTCCAGTCTCTTCCTAGAGCATTTCCAAATCGCAGAAAACAGGGCAGGATCATTCAAAGAGGTCACTTTGCCTTCTACTTCAACGTGTTTACCTCAACCCAAGTTGTACCTGAGAGTCACTCAGCCTACTTTTAAAATCTCCAGGGCTGAAGAGTTCCTGTAGACTCACTAAGAAGGCTGCTCTCAAGTGCTGAACTACCCAGAGGTATGAAACGTTTCCGAAAGTTTCATCTTAATCTATTTGCTACAATTTCTGCCTGTTCCTTCCTGTGCTTTTCAGCATGGAGCTGGAGGACAGCTTGTTCTCCTCTCTGCTTTTTCCCCGAATTTCCTTTAGACTAAAAATCCCCAGTTCACCCAGGCCCTTCTTGGAAATCAGGCTTTTGAGCTCTTTTCTAACTCACTGTCCTCCTCTTCATCCTCTCAGGTGTCCTCTGCACAGTGAACATGCACACCTGCTCTCTCCCCTGTGTGACCATTAATAAAAACGCTGGTCAGAAAGAAATAAAGGGGTACAGGCACAGCCAGGCCTGGCTGCTTCCCTCTGGGATCGGTGCTGCTTTTTCAGCAGAACTGAGATAACACCATGCCTGATATTCCCAAATTCCTGGGTGGCTGGTGTTGAGCTGTGAGGGCACCAACTCCCACCTGTAGAGTTGTGCAGCTTCTTTACAAAGCACCAGAACCAAAGGGAGCTGGGACAGGGAGAACTCATCTTGGTAGCTCAGGTGTAGCTACAGGACAAAGACACAAAGATGAGTGCAAGTGCCTGGCAGGGCAGGTAGATGGCACTCCAAATAAACTGGTGTGTGGTTAGAGGAGGCAGAGTTCAGGGAATACTGACCCCCTCCCACAAGTTACAGGGCACCAGAGTTGCTCAGCCACCTCACCTGCCTGCTGGGGGCTCTGGTTTGTGGCTGTTGGGAAAAGAATCTTTGTATAGGGACACTTGGATTGTCCCCAGCAGAACCCCCGTGAGGCCACCACACACACACACACACAGACACTGGGCAAACCTTAGGGCAGCAATGGCAACTACACCCCTCTTATTTTAACCCTGTCAAATAGAGCCTTGAAAATTCATGCTTCCACAGACGCTTCCTGAACTAAGCTGCTTCCCCAGACTGAGAGGGCTCCTGGTTTTACTGGGAGCCTGTGCCTCCCGTGCTGCAGGTAGTGCTGCGAGCACAGGTTGGGGCAGACAGAGAAGTGAAACAGAAATTCACACCATTGGGTCCCTCTGTGAGAAAGGTCCTGAAATTCTCACCGTCATTTCAGGACAGTGTCATGAAGAAGAAGTGGCACAGGGAAAGGCACCTTGCCATTGTCACACGCAGGCTCTCCACAGAAACCTGCTCTGCATCCCCACTTCTCCTCCTGGAGCCCTCAGGGAGGGGACACTGCAGCTTCCCAGATGAGCCACGTTTTTGGAGCTGCAGTTCTGCCTCCAAGCAGGAAACTGTTGAGAGCCACTCTCATCCTGCCGTGCCTCCAAGGGCGTGCAAAACAAATGCCATTGTGCCTCCTCCATCCCCCACCAGGTTCAGACACGTTCTCCAAGTGAAGCCCCCAGATCCCTCCTGGCCAGGTGGTGGCAGAGAGCAGACCCAAAACCCCACATCAACAAGGGAACTGATTTCATTATTCTAAAAACAAACAGCCAAAGGAAAGTTCAGCCCAGAATGGGCTCCTAGAGCAAAGAAAGGAAAATAGAGAGCGGGCAGTGGGGAATGCTTCATATTCCTAAAAGCCTTTTGTACGTTAACACATGGTGTCTGCTTCTCTCTAGTCACCTATTTATCACTCTCCTCTTTAGAGAAGGAAAAAAGTCCTGGCTGCCTTCCTAAGGCAGAGTTTTGTGGCCGGGGGGAGGGGGAGGGTGCTTTAAGCATGATGCAAACCATTTGGAGTGCACCGAGAGCTCTGCCAACACAAGCTGCACTATTTAAACAAGTGAGGAAATGATCGTATATACAACATGCCAGCGAGCACACACACACCAGAGGAAGTCGAGAGGGGTTTTCATGACACAGAGCTGGATGTCAGCGGCTGAAAGGTCGATATTTTCCCTTAACACCCTTCTCAATGACTTAATCGTGTTCCGTTTGCACAGAAAACTTCCCAAGAATAAAAGTCTGGAGGAATCGAGGGGGGATGTTTGGCCTACTGCTGACCTTGTCCGAGGTCCTCTCCACGTAGCAGGGCTCCTGGGGGGCGACCAGCAGGGGAACGAAGCCCGAGAGCAGCCGATCCTCTTCCAGGCTAAGCAGGGCAAGGTCGTCATCTGGGTCCTTGTACAAGGGCACCTCCGACTGATTCACTGTGGTCAGTATGTTACAGAAGTCAGCCAGCGTCGCCCACACATCTACTGAGACCCTGGGAGAACGAGGAGAGACGTGAGCAATTCAGGGCTGGAATGCGTTGGGAGTTGCCTGCAATGCTGCAGCGAATACCAGAGAGGTGAGGCGAGGCGAGGCACGGCACCGCTGCTGCCCTGCCCCGCGGGACGGCCCCGGCGCAGCTGCGCTGGCACCGACCCCGGCAGGGATCGTGACCCTCACCCGCCAGCGCTGACCCCGGCCACCGTGCCCCTGGATGGGGACAGCCCCCGGGATGCCGCCCTCCCCGCTGCCCTGCCCAGCTCTGCCCGCGCCCCCGGCCCGCAGGGCCGCGGGGAGCGGCTTCCCCGAGCGCTGCGGGCAGGGACCCAGCTCCTTCCAGGTGGGAGAAGGGATGCTTGATACTCGATTTTAAAGGACAGAGCGAACACCCGCATTGCTGTGGGGGCTGAAGGGGCTCTTGGAGGGCTCCAATCCACGCCGGGGGGCTCCAGCCCAGCCCGGAGGATCCTCTCCTTCACGAAGCTCTTATCTGCTGTGACCACGCTTTTCACAGTTAAACACCAGCCATGCGGGGTTAAAGCCGTGTTGTGCTTCTGGCCATGGGTTTCAGCTCTCAGAAGTGATCATAACTCTGTCATGTCTCACGTTCCCAAAGTGGCAGTGATGTCCAGGGTGCAAACATGGGAGCCCTGGACCGCTTTCCACGCATTCCCATCACACATCCCCACGGCTGAGCACAACCCAGGGAGGGCCCAGCACCCCAAAGAGAGTCAGTGTGGAGAAAGCAGGGAAACAAGCAACAAGCATGGGGGTACTACAGCTGACCAGGCTGCTTCGCACTGCGTTTCTCCCTCCTGTTCCTACAAACACTCAGATTGTTGTGTTTTTTTAAGATGTAAACTGGGATTTAAGTAGGAAATAGAGGAAACTGGGGCTGATGTGCTTCTGGTAGGCTGCTCCTCAAGCCCACACCTCTGGAGAAAAGCACAGGGAATCCAGCATCCCCGGGGGTGCAGCAGTGACCGGTGCGGGCCGAGACAGCCCAGGGCTGGAGGGAGGCCCCCTGCTCTTTGAACTGCTCCAGGTGGACAGAATCTGCACTCGGTTATTTACGGGAATCAATGTACCAGGAAAGCACACTGAAATGAAACATCTTGTTTTCAAGAGCGTCCTGGGAGCCAGGCAGAATGAGGAGCCATTAATCAAAGCCCAGCACGTAATCAGCACACATGTAACGCAGAGTCGCCCACGTCCCTGAGCCAGCCCTAGCCCACGTCCTGCAGAGGAGAAGAGGTCCTTCAAAACCCTCTGGTCACAGACACCAGGAGCTGGGTTCATTCACAAAGCTCCATCGCTTGGCTCAGCCAGGTCTGGCTGTCAGAAATGTTTAAATATGGAAAAAAATAAACAGTTGCAACACGTTTTTCGGAGGGATCTGTCCGAGGCCCTTTGTGATGTAATGGGAAACGCTGCGTTTGTGCTACCAGCTGGAAAATAAACAGAGCTGTGAGGGTTAAAAGGAACTGAACTTTCCACGACCCCTATCTGCAAAAGAAGAAAATAATAAGAGGAATGATCCACTGCCCCACAGCCCTGATAGTTTATCCTCCGGCCCAGGCTGCAGAGACAAGCACCGGATGTGATAGGGCTGCTCTGGGCCACCTCCAAGGCGAGCTCTGCCCATGGGAGATGCACAGGGCTTGGGAGGCTCAGCCTCCCCCAGTGCCCTGCTGGCAACTGGGCTTGGCTGCCTGAGGCCAGTCACATAGCACTGGTGGGGCCCCAGGGCCACAAGGGCTCGCTGGGATGAAGGAGGTGCAGAGGCATAAGCAGGGAGAGGAATGGGAAAAGTGCCCAAAACTGCCAGGGAATGAGAGCACTGGGGTGTTGGGGACAGGCAGGGATGCAGGGGACATTTCCAAGGGGCTGGAAGAGCCAGGTGCATGGGGCCGTGGTGGAGGAGAGGGGAAAGAAACACATTGCAGAGAGCTCACTCATATTCCCAAAAAACAGAGCTGCAGGCAGGGGATGATGATGACAGTGAGGGTGAGAGGGAGGCAGAAGGCAGTGGCAGGATGCTGGGCTGGACTGGGATTCACAGCAGGGCCAGGGTGGTGATGGCAGGGGTATCTGCTCAGATAAAGTACAGGGAGCATCTCCCTCCACAGGGCTTGGCATCCAAAATCAGAAACACACCACAGGAACAGTCACTGATCTGGCACTGCTAATGCCCTTGCAGGCACTCAGTCCAGCAGTTCCCTTTCCTCTCCCCCCTGGCAGCACTGCCAGGCAGGGCACCCCTCACCACTCCTGAGTGTGAGAGCAGCCCCTGTCACTTCATCCTTCATCTCCAGCTTGACAGTGCCTTGCCACATCTCCCATTTGCCCTGGATGTGACAAATTCCCACCCTGGGCTCACTTCAGTCAGACCTCAGACTGCTGGCTCCCTGGGTAGCCAGCTCTCACCGCACTGCTACCCCCGCAGCACCCTGCAGAGCCTTCAGAAAGCCAAAAAAGTAGTGTTGGCATTTTTCCCTGGTTTTCTCCTGTGATGGCAGAGGCAGCACTGCAGAGATCAGTTCTGACCATTTTCTGCCACCCCCTCGGGTGCAGCTCCTCCTCTGCAGCGCAGCTCCCATCACTGCCACCACCAAGATCATTCACCAGCTGCTACTGCTGGCAAAGCCAGCGAGGACAAACGGCTCACACTGACACCTACGGCCCTGTGAATCTCCCGCTGGGACAAGCACTTGCCCTGGAAGGTCACGCAACACTTGTGAGCCCTATCAGCTTCCTTCTCCCCACTGCCCCTGCCCAGGACCACCTCACGGCCACCCCCAGGCATTTCTGGCTTATGTCACCCCACGGCGCGGCAGTGGCGGAGCCTCTGTGCAGAGCGCAGGCAGTTCCAGGTGCCTGGAAGCTCTGTGCACGCACAGTGCCACGGCTGCAACGTCCCTCTGCGGAGGGAGGCCCCGAATTACTGACACCGAGCCCAGGCACGCAGCTCCCAGGTACAGGGACAAGGCTCCCAGAGCTTTTAACCGAGGAAGCGAGAAGGGGGTGAGCGCGAGGTCTTTCCTTGGAACGGGGGTTCATTCACTTCCCCACAGACACATTTACATTTGCTTATTCCACTAGGACGGGAAAAAAAAATAAGAGTTAATTTCTTTTTTATTGCCTCAGGATTCCAGGTTTAATGTAGCTGTCAGTGTGAGCGCAGCCCAGCTGCAACGCCGACGGACGCGGCCCGGCCAGGCAGCGGCGAGAGCCGCGCAAGTGCGCGGCGAGCTGGACCGCGGCCCCGGGGCCGAGCGNCAGCGGAGCGTGGGGAAGGCAGAGGATGCCAGGGAGAGCCTGATGCGCACCGAATCCCCGCGTGGGGCTCCGGCGCGAGCCGCCACCCTCACCGGGGACGCGGGCTGCCTGGTGATTAATATCAAGCACAATGACCCCATGTTACAAGCCTGCGGGGGCCTGTGGAGGTGGCCATTTCCTGTGTAATACCAGCTTGTTTAAACACTAACATCCAAGCTGCACAGCTGCAGCACAAACCCGGAAAGCGCGGCGCAGAAGAAGCCCTGCATTGTGTTCCCAGCCGCTGCCGAGCCGCGCTGCCGTGCAGATGGCAAACGCCTCGGGCCGCGCTCCCGGGGCCGGGCAGCGGCTCCCGGTGCCCGCCGGATGAGGTGCTCTGCATCCTCCTCCCGCCCTTCCTCCCTCCTGGGCCACGGGAAGCTGAACTAAAAGCAGCTCCTTTGCAAGGAGCAAAAAGGGTTGCCCATGGGAGGTCTTCCCAAAAGGCCTTCACCAACCTTGGTCTGCGCTCAGACAGAGCAGGATGAGGTGGTCACAGTGCTTCTGTATCAGTGATTTCCCTCACTCTGCACTGCACATGTCCCTTTGGCCAGCCAGGCATCTATAAACCCATTCCTGTCACAGGAACCCACCTTTGGAGCTGGAGGGACGCTCTTTACCCAGGAGAGGTGCAGTCTCCTCCCAGCCAGCCTCTGCTTTGCCACAGCCCCCTTCTCCACAGAGACTTTTGGCTTCTCCTTTGGTCGACTTTATCTCCAATCTCAGCCAGGTTTACACTACTAAGACACCTCTGAACCCTGGCTTTGATGTCTCGATAGGGAAACTCTGGTGGCCAGCGTTACTGAGGATGGGATCTGCAAAAGGGATTTTCCACTTAGTCTCCAGCAAACTCCAGCAATGTCTTGGCACCCCTGTGCAAGGCTCTGTCCATCCCTCCCAGTGGGAGCTGCCATCTCAGTGACACTTCTCCACAAGAATGATGTGATGAGAGCGATCTGGCACATCTCTCTGGGAAGGTAAGCTCTAGAATGCACTCACAGCTTTTGGATTCAATTTAATACTTGGTTTAAATTAACCATTTTTAAATGCTTGCAGACAGTCTCCACAAACTGAGAGGCCCTTGGCCCCATGTTGAAGGAGCATGCATTTGCCAGGGTCAGCCCTGCAGCAGTGTCTGTCTAGCCAGTGACTTCTCCATCAGTCCTTGTGCTTCATTTAGCAATGGATTAATTGTGGCAACAGAACAGAGCAAGGAGCAGCTGTGTCCAGCCCTCTTCACCTTCTTCCCAGCCACATGTCCCAAAAGGGGATGGAGTCCCTTATACAGCAGACTCCTTGGAGATCCACCTTTTGACCCATCTGCTGCCAATATCTCTGCCTTAGGGAATCCACCCTGCTCCCTTTTTCCCAGAATCCCTGCTTTTACACCCCAATCACTGCAATTCACTCCTGGGGACATTTGGTTTGAAAGACACTTCTCCAACTGCCTTAAACAACCACCTGCAAAGAATTCGACACAAGGTTTCCCGTGAAACATGAAGACAGAAATTAATTTTAAGATACAAAAGTGACAGTTGCTTGCTGCTAGAAGACCTGGCAACACCTGGCTCAGACACACAATTCCCGAGGCACTGAAGCAGAAATGTCCAAGGTTAAGTTTAGCTCCTATTCTGGAAAGACATGAGGAAAGAGTCATGGAAAGCTCACTGAGCACCTCTTCCAAAATAGGAAGGACGTCTCTGTGTGTATTTCACCTCTCAAATACAGAGAGGCAGTTAGGAAGTCCAACAACTGAAAACCTGTTCCAGGGCATCCCCTGAGCCGTGATGACCATGCGGTGTGGCCAGGAACTGGAGGAGTTCACCAGACCAAGAAGGGGTGGATTTGGGGAAAGACGGAGCTTCTCGCCTGGGTTGAGTTCAAGACTCTGAGCCCCCAGGTGGGGAGAGGATGCCTGCCAGGAACCAGGGTTCATTCCCAAGCTCCCACCAAGAAAAAGGACTCTGAAGACACGGCCTCCTGAGCCTCTCATCCCACTCCACGGAGCCCACTCCCGCATGGATCGCATCCATCTGCCGGCTTTCGGCACCGCTCACCCCTCACACCTTTCCCTCCGCCTCTGTCCAAGGGGGAAAGCAGCAAGCTGAGGAATTTGGTGTGGGGTTGGTTTTGTTGGTTTTTTTTTTTATTTTTATTGTAAGGACTCAAATCCAGCAGTGTGATAAATGCATCCGAGCTACAATTAGGAAGATATATAGCATCAGAACGCGAAGGTCTGGGCAGCGTGGTGAAACGCGGGCTCTCCAGAGCCCCAGCTATGTTTCCCATTATGTAACCCTGGTCATGGGCAGACAGCCAGACTCCAAATGAAAAAGAGACTCTGGCTTGGCACCGTTTCTATTTTCCTATCCTCATTCGGGGTCAGCGCAGTGTCATACAGCTGCAGAGAAAGCTCCGGGGATTAAACCTGGGAAAGACTCCAAGACCAGGACCCGGGTTCAAGTACCAGCTGAAAGCAATAAACCAACTGCCACAGCTGGGCTGAGTTTAGACGTTCTCAAAGTCCCCCAGCTCTCTCCCATACGAAGAAGGAGCGATTGCAAACATGGCAAAAGAGGCCTTGGGACACACAGCCCCAGCCCAAAGCTCCGGCCGAGTCCTGCCAAGCTGCCCTGCTGGCCACGAGCCCAGCCTCATCATTCTGGCCACGGATGAGCTGCACTTTGATGCAAGCTCTGAGCTCTGAGTGGGCTTCCAGGTGGGTATGAGGCCTGTTTTTTCCAGAAGCTTTAGCACGTTTATGGCATCTCTGCAGGGAGCTGCTGCGCTTCAGGGGATTTCTACATCCTTTTTCTGTGCCCATGCCATCATAAGAGGCAAGGAAAGTGGTTTAAGAGTGCCCAGCCAGCTTCTCTGTTGGCAGTGGTGGGATCTCACAGCACGTCCCAGCGGCAGGAGCATGTGTGACACGGCACAGGCCCCTCACTCAGCTCTGTAACTTGGCATCTGCACTTGCTCCTCACGTGCTCTCCCTGCTCCTGAGATCACCCTGCCCATAAACCTTGGCTTACTCCACCACGCCTGCTGCTCTGACCCATGTTTTACTTCTAAACTTCTTTGAAGCTGTTCCTATCTAAACCCCTGGACTTGGTGGCTCTACCTGGTTCCTGAAGAGCCCCAGGGCAGCCAGCAGGCTTGTGTCAATAGAGAGCTGAAACACTAACCCAGTGCTCTCCTTTACTTTTCCTATCCCCAGGGCAAATGTTGCAAATCCCAGGTCATGCCCAAGAGCAGAGCTGGTTCCCTGCTGTTCATCACTACCTGCATCTCCATGGAAGCTCAACCACTGCTGTCCCAGGGTCTTGGACCACCAACACCCATCCATACCCATCCAAGAGGTCTGGGCTGGAAGAGCGGCTTGGCTAAGGCAGATTCTCCATGGGAGCCAAAGAGCACCAGGGTGGAGGAGCTGTGAGCCAACATGGGGCAGGGGGGACAGGATGGGTACAGAGGGACAAGAGGGGCTGTTCAGCCACCCTCCACGGAGAGGCCAAGCAGACAGAGACACTCGTTCCTTCACTGAACACGTCAGGATCTCGTGGAGAAGAGCCCCCAGTCTACGCCCACCACTCCCCCAAGAGCCCCGGGGTGGGCTGCCATCACCACCACCACCTTCTCCCACCCCAACGGGCGAGCAGGAGCCCACACCTGCACTGTCACCCCGGGGGGACACGGCCCAGTGCCCCGCAGGAGGGGAGCAGCTCGTCCCGGGGCAGGCGCCGAGCGAGCGCTGGCTGCGTGAACCCAATCAGAAATTCCATCTCGAGGCTGCCCGTGGCCAAGGGCTCGGCGGCTCCCTGCGCAGGCAGCGCGAGGGGAAGGGGGGATTGGTGCAGCCGGGCTCACGTGACGGATCCCGGTTTGAGTTCCTGCCCAAAGATGGGCAGCAGTTCACATGAGCAGGCAGCGGTCCCACACCGAGCAGCCGACAAACAGAAAACAGACTCCATCTCCACAAAATGAGGCCCAGAACTTCCTGTGTGAGATTTCCATTTCCTCAGCCAAATGAAAAAGAACTGGAGTAAGAGGCAATAAACCAGGAGAGCAGGACTGGACCTGACGCACGGAGCGGGGACCCATTAATGGTTAAGCCACTTTGCTGGATTACTCTTAATGCGCCTTCCCATCACCCCGGGTTCTGGCTCCTTTGGATTAACAATAAGACGTGATTTCAGGCTCTGGATCCGGAGGACCGGAGGCAGATGGAAAATCCTGCAGGAAAGCAGCTACGGAGCATGCTCAGACGCTGTTTCGCATACTCCATACTTGGCCCCTTCGCTCAATTTTCTGTCCAAAAATATGCAAATTGCCTAGTCCGCATTATGGGCTAATGGGCTGAAATCGGCCAGCTTAGAAAATTAACCCTTTCTGTGCGTTGCAGGGTAGGGATAAGCGGTTTCTGAAGCAGAGGGGAGGTGACTTTTGGAGCTCCAGGAAGAGGCAAGCTGCTCCAGGCTAGCCCAGCCCAACTAAGGTTGGCCTGACTCATTCAAAAAAGAAGGTAACAAAACGCTTATGCTGGAAATGGAGTTCCCTCTGGTCCAGAGGAAGAACCTGCCTGTCCAGCTGGCTGGGCCAACGGAACACCTAAAGGAAGGGTATCCCAACAAAACCAGATGCACATCCTAAGCAGAAAGCAAAAATCCACCTCATAAGCCATCTTCTAACACATGGAAACATAGGGCAGCCACCAGGCACCCTCCAGCCCCACTCACACATCAATGAAGAAGTCACTGTGTCACCAAGGGTGACAAACTCCCAACATTCCCTGGGCAGTGGGCCTTGCCTGGGTGCTCAGGTCATGGTGCCAGAGCCAGCAGAAAAGCATGAGCAAGGGGGAAGAGTGGCACAAGGAGCTCAGGAAGGGAGCAGAAACCAGAGGGGTGCACGTACTGTTTGGGGAGCTCAAGAGAAGTTGGAGGAGGATTCCAGGTGTCCGGGTGGCCCAGCATCCAGTCCGACCAGACCTTCACACTGGGGAGCAGCTCCTTCAGGTCCTGGGGCAAGGCAGAGACCTTGATGTCGTCCTCCTCATCCTCCTGCTCCATCTCTTGTGGCTGAACTGCAAATACAAGACGTTAGAGCTCAGGCAGCACACCACAGCCAGGCTCAGGCAGGGACTGGGAAAATATGACACAGATCCCAACATCCCAGCCTTGGACATACAAGGGAACAGCCACAACCCACAGCAAGCACAAAGACAGATCTGTTCTCCCTACACGGACTAGCCTGAAGGGCAAGCCAGGGTGTTTGTGATCCCTTTTATTGAGGGCAGCAGGGTGCCACTGCACCAATCACAGAGACAGGATTCCTAGGTCCCAGTTTTGGGAAGTTTCCCAGTTGCTGGCAGAAAGCATGGCCTCAGTCTATCCCCTTCTTCCAAACATTTCTGTCTGCACACATCAGGGGCTTTCCTGCAGCTGATCTAGCTATAACCTGGGCAGAGTTTTGGATGCTGGGGAAGAATCCTAAGGCCTCAAGAGAGGGGAAGGGATGTAAATACCAGCAAGGAACGAAGGCCTGACCCCCACCAGGCTGCCTCGTGGGCCCCTGCATGGCTCCTGCTGCTAAGCCCTTACCTGGCACACATTCCCTCAGCAGGTTGGTGCACCTCCTCACCAGGAGTGCAAACATGGAGAGCCCCAGGGCCGTGGCCTGTTCCTGGATGACGGAGCGGCAATCCTCAGAGATGCACTCTAGGAGACAGAGAGGGTTTGGGTCAGATGTTCCATCCGGTTTCACCTTCAAAGCCTCCCTTTCTGCATCCCACGAGGGGCAGGGGTGAGCAATTCCCTAATTTACGCCTGTCCCAGACATAATTGTTCCATGTAGGGAGGAAAAAGGTGGTGAGTAGCTGCTCTGGAGTGGGAAGAGGCTGCAGCCGCCCTGCCCACACCATGCCCAACCCCCTGGCATGTGCTGATCCAGCCAGGACCACGCTGGCACTCAGGGCTCCCAGCACAGAAGCTGCTGCTCGGGGCTGATGCCTTTCCCTGAGGAGGACGGTATGTTTAAGTGTTAAAAGGGTAATTAGCTGCATGTTTGATCTCAGTCCCTGCTGGAGTTTTAACCTCAGCAGCTGAGGAGGGGGCTCCTCCCATTCGTTTCTGCAGTCACACAACAGCTTGTCAAGAGAGCTTAATTGGAACTGTTACTCAAAGAGATGCCACACGACCACAGCTCTTCCAAACAGAGCCGGCTCGGAGTGAGAGCAAATCCCCCCAGCACATCTACACCCAGCCAGAAACCACTTCTGAGGCTGCTGAGAGCAGCAGGGAGCTGGCTCGAGGGAACTGCCTGGAGCCAGGCGTGGGTTAGGCTGGGGAGGCCAGGAGTGCTGTGGGACATGCCAACCTGCCCCAGAGCTCCCAGAAGGGGTTTAAGCCTTAAGGGCAGCCTCTGCCCTCCCAACTCCCTCTACTCCCCATTCACATCCTCCCAGGATGTGGGGGAGTGGCTGGCTGGGGAGAACCCACACATTAACTGGGCTCCTACCCATCAGTGCCATTTGCTCTGTGCAGGATGCTCCTCGCTGGCTTACTGCAGGATCAGAGCTTCCACCCTGAGAACAGCTGCCCCAAGCCAGGCAGAGGATTTTTACAAACTCACAGGTACTGACTCGGATTGGGTGAGTGAAGCCCCAAGGCTGAGATAGGGAGGGAGAGCCCCCAGAGCCCCCCAGCTCACAGGCACCTCTGCTGGAGACATCAGCACCAGCTGCATGTCAGCACGGAGGTGTTGCGAGCTGAACTGCCCAGATGTGGCAGAGCAGGGATTCTCAGCAAAACAGCAAGAGGATTAGAGCAAGACACTGAGACCACGTTTAAGCCGGGGCTAGCAAAACACCTGAGGTGCACAGAATAAACAGTGGGATTTTAAGGACAGATCATTTCAGAGGAGTGGGTGGGAGGTTAAAAACATCCAAAAAAAGACAAGAACGCACCAAGAAAATACAGGAAAAATAAGGAGGAACATCTGAAGGCTGGATTGACAGCTCTTAAAGCTGTCAATGAGTTCAGCACCCAGTGTGGAGGGTAACCCAGAGTGGGACCAAAGGCACCTGGTAGCTGAATGAGGGTGCTTTGCTCGCAGAGCCAGGGCTGAGCCGGTGCCGCAGAGCAATGGTAGGAAGTGCCGTACTGCAGGGGCTGTCAGCTTTTGGAGGAAACATAAAACTAAAGATGTGACCACTCTGGGACAGTAAATCTCTTTCATGAAGCCTTTCCCACAATTAAGAGTGTTAGTCCCAGTGCTCTGGCCACAGTCCAGTCCAAGAAATTACAGTTGTCTTCCCCGCGCTCCCTCCTCCTGCACTCGGGTGAGATGCTGCACTGTCTTCAGTTCTTGTCTTAAATAGACATGCAACAAGACCATGGTGGTCCAGCTGCCACACCTGAGTCTGGCAAGACCCCTGGGTGGTGAAAATCTCTGGGTATTTCAGCATGGACCCCCACACTTTGAGTGGGCAGCCCCCAGGACTCCAGGCACCGCACTGAAGCCAGACTCACAGTGACACCCAAACTGAGCTGGTGCAAAAGCTACATCCTGACCCCCTCCAAAACAGGCAAAGCTTAAAGGTGTTTGTGATGGTGAAGGTGACATACGGGGCATCCCATATTTCAGGGTGTATTCCAAAAGCTGGACCAGTGCTCTGTGGTGGCTGTGGCCAGGCTTGGTCCCAGCCCTTCCCACTGCCACCAGCAGCTCTTGCTGCAGGCTGCAAGACCCCCACACAACATTTAACAACTAAAATACAGTAAAAGGTTTCCTGCACTTGAGCTGTGGCAGGTACAGCTGTCCAAGATCAAACATCTTGTGCTGCTGCAAACACAAACCCACCAGCTCATAAAGCCACGGTGCTCTGATGTACCCCAACGATGCACAGGCCTGCAAAGCTGCCCACTGTGCAGGTAAGAGCATTAGGACACCCACACTTAAGGGTTGCTGTCACACAGTTCCAGCTCAGCTACCATGGGTGTTGTCAGCTCATCATTAAACTCATAAAATGCACAAAACTCCCCCAGTCCTGAAAGTTCATTCACGGGATGAGCTCATCAGCCTCATTCCCAGGAAAAGACAAACAGCAGAGAAAGACAAACATTCAGGTGGGTGCTTGTTCAAGACCCCTGAACATGCACCAGCAAAGGCTCTTAAGAGCTTAATTGTAGGACAAAAGAGGAAAGCACCATAAATCAGGAGAAACTTTCTTTCTGTGCCTTTTCACCACTTTCCTTGGGAGGCTGGAGCTTTGGCTTGCCCTGAGCTGGGAGCTGGGAGCCAGTGGCCAGGGCTTAACAGAGGCTGTGGGGACAAACTCCAGGCTACCCCTGCCACAGAAGACAGACAACGTGAGGGTACAATCAAAGGGCAAAGCACTTAGGGTGTTTAAACGGAAACTTGTAAAATGTTTTGAGTGATGGGCAATAAAGAAACCAGCTCTCTGTACCCACTCAGTGTCTGAGCCTACCCTGGCACTAAGAGGAAAACACTTTGTAGAAAATATGCAGAAATGAGGGCTGGAGCAACAAATCTGCTCTGGAGCCCACAGGGCATCATTACTTCTGAGCTGAGCAATGGTCTGTGCTGCTGGTAATGCACAGTAAGACACAAACTTATTGGAAAAGAGATGTTTTTGAAGGATGGAGTGGTACTTAGGTAATTTCTGTCCCTGCAGTTGCACACCACTAGTAAAAATGGAGATACCAGCTGCCAACAAGACCACAGACCAATTGCCACAGACCAATGAGATAAGACAGAGAGATGACTGTCCAAGTCAGGGCAAACTCTGTAATTCCCAGATCTGTTTCCCCACATCCACAGTGGGTGCAGGAGAAGCAGAACGAGCGTCAAGTCCACAGGCAACCCTGCATCCTACCCCTGCAGGCTGTCACCAAAAGCTCGGTGACAGAGACTTCAAGTGGCATCAATGGCACCCCAACAGCTAAAGCTGCCACAAATCCATTCCACTTCCTCCCTGAAACCCCAAACAGGGCTGTGATCAGATAACCCTCCCAATTCACACCCAGCCACGCTGAGCAGCTGGGGCACACCGTGGAGGTGTCAGGCAACTGTGGAAAGAAATCACACACAGAGGAAGGGGCCACAAGGTCAGAAGCTCTGAGGTAGCTGGAGCTGTGGCTCCTCTGTGCCACCAGCAGCCACAGCAGTGACACTCCACAGGAAATCATCCAACACCACCAACCACAACACATTCCCCCTCCACCTTTTTCCCCTCATAACCCAGCAAACGTCCCTGTTAATGCCAGCCCTGGAAAAACAGCTCCTGTCACGTCACCTCCCAGCCCTTGCCTGCGCAGCCACGCAGCTCAGCGGGCTCACAAATGTCACCTCTCAGCTGTGCCACTGCCTTCAAAGGTGCTGCGTGGGTGCAGAGGCGGGTGGGCAAAGCTGGCACGGCTGCCTCAATAACTGCTTGTTAAACCACAGCCTAAGGTCAGGGCTCCTGCGCTCGCAGCCAAGACTGACTATGGGTAAATTCACACCCTCGTCTGTGGTGCCGTACCAACACACAGCCCCTGGAGCCAAGCTGCAGCCACGGCAGGGAGCTGAGCTGGCCTAAAAAGTCTCCTTTGGGGAGCTTCCTTCGGCTGGAGCTGTTTCTTGACCACTTGTAGCTCCACATCAACATCAGCAAAACTCCAGTCCGTGGAATGCTGCATGGGGCTAGGCTAGTAGGGAGCAGACAGTGCATTTTAAAGCAGGAGTGTCACCAAATACTCTGAAATTACTGATTTGTACTACCCCACACTCCACAGGCTGAATTTGCCTCAATGATCTGTCTTTCTGCACCAGAAAAATAAGTGAGAGCCCTGCAAACTGCTGCAGGCCCCTGTGAAGGTCAGGTCTCTGGAGGCCAGACTGGCAGCAGGAAAGACGTGAGCTGTGACAGTTCTGAGCACTTGCCACTTGTCAGCCCCTTTTTCTAGCTGGCTCAGACTTTGCCGAAGTTTCCATGCTAGGTGCCTGTCTCACCCTGAATTCTCATGGAAATCTTCAGCCAAAACAGCTCGGCCACTTGTGAGAATGAGGCCAGAAAACAAGATAGTGGCTTACCCCTGTTTGTAAAAAACATTTACAACCTTTTCCTTGAGCTAATCTAGCAACTGCAAATCCTGGAACAAGGATCTGAGATTTTGCTGCAGAGTAACCTTTTTAACAGAGAGTTTTCCTGTCCTACTAGAAACCTGTCCACACTTGGCCAAGCTATAAACATCTGAAAGACAGCAGTTTTTCCATACTCAATAGGAATTCCTTTCAGCAGTTAAAACCTGCTAAGATTTCACCTCCCTGAGCATGCTCCATCTTCCTACCTCCCTTCACCTGTGTTACAGGCAGCAGAGAAAATGCCCTGCTCCCATCCAGCAGGTGGGGACTTCTGTAAAAATGTCCTTGTACGAGTGACTGCTGCTTGCTGCGAGCTGGAGATTGGACCCAGACTCCTCCAACTGGCGCCCAGGCGATCTGCTCTGAAGCAGAGCCCAAAGGCGAGAGAGGGAGAGGGATGGGATGGAAAAAATGGGAGCTGATGAGCATCAGACTGCAAGAACAGAGCAAAAGCAACTGGGAACCAGCAACGAGTGGTTGTTCTGAAGATCAAGAAGAGGAATCCTCCTGTTTCTTTGCGTGTAGGAAAGAGTGGTTTTTTCCAGCTGAGGTCTGGGCTGCACAGAGAGCGCTGTTTTCCTACCAGGAGGCAGCTTCCTGCAGGGATTGCAGGGAGCTGGGTGGATCAACAGCTGCAGCGCCCTCTGCAAGCTCCTACCTGGGTTCTCCCAGGGTCTGTGGGCTCTACTCCCACCCAGCCTGCAGCAGAGCCTGACCCAGGACTTCTGCAGCCATAAATCTACCTGTTCCACAGAGGAGAGGGTGAGAAGCAGAGAGAAAGGGGACTTTTGTACCGGGGAGAAATTTGTGTTTCTCTGAGAACATTATATTCATGGAAAACATAAACCAACTGTTGTCAAAGTCGTCTGAGCTCAGGAAATGGAGCGGCCGGGAGAAGGCTGCCATGTGGCCGGATGTTATGTATTTCTAATTAGTGCTATACATCTTTCAGCAGCGAGTGTCCTTTTGCTGGGAAACACAACGCGCTGCCCTTGTTATTGTAACTGTCAGAGAGTGCTTAAACAGATAATCTCCAGGAAAAGTGATAAACACATCCCCTCTCCCACTAGGGTGTGCAAAACAGCAGTGCCAAACCTTTATTAGGGCAACACAACCAACCACAGGAAATGGGAATGGGAAAAGAGCAAGGGGCAGCCACCTACGGGGAGAGGGATTTGCTGGAGGAAGCCTCTCGTGGCTGCTCGGGTGCCATGTGCCGAAGGAAATCCTGCGAGGGACAATCGGGGCACAGCGAGCACAGGACACGTGGGCTGCTCACAGGGGTGGGGCAGGGGCTGGGAGTGAAGGCCTCCAGCTGTTCTGCTCTGAGTGTGCCCCCAGTTTGGGTGGAAGGGAGCCACAGCAACCCCTGAGCTTACAAGCAAGCAGTGGGCATGCTCCTCCATCCACACATCCCAGCTAACGAAACACAAGGAATGCTGAACCGTCCACAGTTAAAACAATCCCTGCTAACAAATCTCAAAGGAGACCAGATTCCTTTGATTGAAGCAACCAGACTGCTCCAGCCAAGGGTCAGGAGGGCTCCAGTGGCACAGTCTCCATGCTGGCCTCTCCGTCCTCACCTGAGCTGTGGCTCCAGGCCAGGAAGGCCGGAGCAGTGCTGGCAGCAGGTGATCCCAGTGCTGGCAGAGCAGCAAGGATGTGCTTGGCTCCCGGGGAACAACAGCTGAAGCCACCTTTCCTGGTGACAGGGTGAAGGACTGTATGGGAAGGCACTCAAAAGAACGAACAGTTCTATGGACACAATCCCAAGGATGACATAATGGGCTGGCCAGGGGACACAGGAGCTGCAGGAGCTCGGTGAGCACAGGGCTGGGGGCGAAGGCACCCGGCTGATGTGTCAGCACATCAACTCTGGAGGCACAGACAACTGATTCACCAGCTGGCTGCTGCCCTGAGGGGAAGAGACCCGGGATGGTCACCTCGGAGCTGACACCACCTGAAGGCCATTCCTTTGCTCCCTCACCGACCAGACACAGCTTTCCCTGTGAGTCACTCCCTGCCAGACACAGCCCTGGCACGGCTACAGGGCAAGCCCCCCGGGGTGGGGCTGTCTGCAGGAAAGGGTGAGGAGAGCCCTGCTGCCGGCCCAGGCTGGTGGAGACCGCACACAACCACGGGAATACAAAGCAGCAAAAGCGAGGGGGAAGCTCACAGCTGTGGGGCATTTCCCCAACACCCCCTCGAAGGGGGCCTGTGAGTCACTGGCACTCCCAGCTCTGGGAACCGGCGAGTCACACACGCACTCATCTGCCCCCGAGAGAGCCTGGGAACCTGGAGGCACTGCTCAGCCCTGGGAATGATGGGCAGCTTTCCTGGAAGGACGCTCCCTGGCTCTGAGCAAACAGGATGGCAGCCCCAGCCCCACCCCCCCAGCACTGTGGCCGAGCTGAACATCACCACCTGCAGCACACAGGGCTGGACCCCTCCCAAAGCAACCTCTGGATCTTAGCAATAACCTGGATGCCCCCAATCCACCTCCCTGTACTGATGTCTCCCCATGGAGAGGCAGGAAGGTCCTGGGAGGGTCTCGGTCGCAGCAGCAGCACCGGGGAACTCGCTGCACGTGTTCCCAGAGCAGCTGGGGCCGCCCAGGAGCCAGCAGCTCCCTCTGCAACCCTGACTTGTCCGAGGGAGAGAAGGAGGGAGGCCTAGGAGGTGAGGAATGCCGGGGGCCTGGGGAGGATGGAGCAGCTCTCCCTGTGGAAGCCATTAGATATTCAACACTTCATTTGTTTCCAGCCGTCCTGGACTGCAGCGCTGGGCTCTAGGACGGGAGGCTCTTCTCTGACGTAACCAGGAAGCAGCTGCAAAATTAAGGAATCCCTCATGACATCATAAAAAGGGTCGATGGTTTACAGGGGAAGGTATAAAAATTAATGACATATTCCCACCCGAAGCAGAGAGCCTGCCCAGGAGCCACAGGGGAAGCCATGCTCTGCCCGACACGAAGGGGCTGCCTGCCCCAGACAGCTCTGTGCTGCCAGCTCCCTTTGGCTGATCCAGGAGCTTGTCTCTGGCTCTGATTGTCCCTAAGCCCAGGCAGGGCTGGATCCTTGCACCTGGGGTGCGATAACCAGCTCAGTATATCCTTCCTGACCCTGATGAATAAAGCTTTAGGCAATGACTTTTGGGACAGCTTTCTTGTGTGCTCGGGGCTGGCCAGCAGTCAACGACAAAAAACATCATTGTGAAGTGACTATTAATAATACTGACTTAATAAGAAATTATTAATTTCCACAGACACGTGCAGAGAGTGCACAACACAACCAACACCCCAATTTCTGCAGCTCTGGAAGATCAGCAGGAGCTGCAAGAGGAGGCAATGGCAGTGGCACAATGTCCCTCCCCACCACACAACCCGGGCTAGGTCAGAAAGAATGACATTAGTCTTGAGGACAAGCACAAAGCCATTTCCACTTGAAAAGGGAAAAGGATAGTGGTTTAAAATTAACTACAGCCTTTTCCAGGAAATATCAGTGGAAAGAAGCAGCCATTTTTAGAAATGTTATTCTCAGAAATTTCCTGAAAAGACCCATCAGTCAAAACACAGATTGAAGCCATTTCCACTTGCACTAAGCAGCACTTTGGAGCTCTCCCTACACGCTTGGGGTGCTTGACCCAGCCGGCAAGGCCAGGATCCTGCTCTGCCCCCCTGACCCCAGCGAGGCTGTGGGAGTCAGTTTGGGACATGGAGCAGCCCATACAGAGTCAGAAACACTCCCCCTGCCTGGGGAGGCACATCCATCCCAGTTGTCACTAGTCACATTTGCACCGAGACACGCCAGTCCCCGACCATCACAGCTGGAGCTAAGGCACCTCCAGGCTCATCCATGCTGGCAAACCTGGAGAATTGCCAGAGAAACTCTCATTTCTCAGCACTGCCCTCACCGGAGCCGCTCCGAGCGCGGGAGCTGACGCTGGCACTTGTGACACAGGCACAGCAAAGTCTTCACTGCAGATCCCCAGAGCCACAGGTTCTGCTGCCAACAACTGACAGCAACGTGAATTTGACCCGTCTGGCAGCTAAAAGGCTGGCAAATCCAAATGTATGTAACTCCTGGCTGGCTCATAAGGAAGCGTGTCCCTTCAAGCTGGCATGCCAGCTCATCAGCATATCTATAGCTCCAGACCAGCCTGGCACCAGCTGCCTCTTCCTGTGGAGGGAATATTTGCCGTAAAATGCACAAGCAGGGTGTGACTGAAGATGCTGCAAAGGCAAAAAGGCCCAAAGGCAAGCAGGGCACCCAGATGAAACAGGGAATGCTGCACGAAAGAAGAAAAATCACGGATGATAGAAATGGAAAAGGGTTTTAGGGGCACTGCAATGATGCAGAATGAAAAAAGTGAGCCCCTGATGGCCTGTCCTCTTGTCTGCACAGATCTGTCAGCTCTTTTTGAAGATGCCAGAGCTATGAAACTCACCAAAAGGGCCAGTGACGAGCTGGGGAGGCCGGCTGGGTTACGCAGCAGCACGGCAAGAGCTACCAGCAGGAGCTGCGTGTGCCCAGCCATAACCGTGTCAGATGCTGTTTACAACGGGGAGGACGTGTGAACAGGGCTTCCCAAGAGATTTCCTCCAGCCCTGAGGGAAGTTTTGCTAGGACAAGTAACAGCAGCAAATAACAGGCAGCATTTTGCACACACACACCCCCCCCCCAAGCTCTTGTTGGGGTGGGCATGTCCTTGACTGCAAAATGTGAGCAGACAGCCTGAAACTGGCTTCCCCGGGTATGAACCTGGGGGAGCACTTTGAGCTTGCAGTTAAAGCTCACGAGAGCAAGTGCCTGCAGACAGGAACAGTCAGAGAAAGGAGCCTTTGATGGGGCAGGAACAGCAAAGTGTGGAGCCTCTGTTTCAGCCCATTCCCTGCTTTGCTGCTCGTCTTCTTACGGCTTCCGGAGGGCCCAGTGTGGGTTTGCAAAGCAAATGCCAAAACATGAAGTGAAATCCGTGCCCTCCTCCCAGCTCTTGGGAAGCAGGAAATCCCAGGGTCTTCACTAAACGTTTGCAAGCCTTAACTGCCTCCTCACCTCCCACTCCAGCCCTACTTGGTCCCTCCAGCTTCCCTGGCTGATGGCACCCCCAACCCCAGGACACCCCACCAAGAGGGGCACAGCCCAGCCACTCTGCCTGCAGTGATTCTTACCTAAAAATTTCCATTATAAGACCTTGGTTTCAGTTCCTAAGAACTTTGCCAAACTTTAACCATTTAGGCTGCAATCCTTCATGCCAGAAGCTTTCTTCGAGCTAAATTTATTGGGAAAATTTCAACTACAAAGGTTCAGCCATTTGCCAGAATGAGGTTAGGGAAAATATATTGTTCTTCTCAAGTTAAAAATTCTTTGACCATTTCAGCAAAATCCCTAGCACCTTCACACTTGGAGCAGGAACCAGAAGTTTGGCAGGGGACAGCAGAGGGGTCTGGGTGTGCCTTCTGCCACTTCCATCCTGCTTTGCCAAGGTGGGGGCCTATGGAAATCTGGGTGCTCACTGTGAGACAGCTTTCTCATGCCACTGCAAGCAAAGCTGGTTCACCTGTTTGGACAGAAGAATAAACCAAGCCAGGTGAGGCACTGGAGAGGGAAAAGCAGGTGGAAAAGGGGGCTGAAGCAGCACAAGCGAGGCACAGAGTAGCAGCCCCTTCTCCAGCCTCCTCACTGCTCTGCTGGCACCATCAGTGGCTGCTCTCCCCAGAGGATCCCAGCCCCACACATGCAGCATTCCTGCCGTGGCAGAGGCTTGTGTGGCGCATCCAGATTTACATGCCAGCCAAGGATCCCAGATGAGGTCAGCCTGGTTCCACAGGGGAGCTCGTTTTTCTGAAAACTATGGAAATTACACATGCAAAAAGCTCTCGGAACACCAGACTTGGAGCATCTATGCAGCTTCGAGTCAACTCCATCACACTTACTCACCATAAAGCTGTCCTAACGACACATCACTTTCTCTCCCCTCAAGGTACCATTTTCAGTCAACACAGAAAATTAACAGGCAGCGGAGACCCTCCTGCAGAGTGTTCTGATGTGCTGAAATGTGCACGTGTTCACTGAGGCTCAGGGCTGCAGGAGAAGGTCATGGTTTGGGGGATTAAGATGGAGAACTCGATTCCATTCTTCACCTTGGTCCTAAACTTCCAAGGAGATCCAGAAGTCTCTTTAACTCCTCCCAATGCATGTGCTCCACTATTTTTGTGTCCCTCACTTGTTTGCTGGCTGGTGACAAAGAGGGGATGGAATCTGCGGACACTCGGCAGCTCTGCTTTGAGTAGGATCAAAGGCAGCTCCTGAAGGATTATGTTTTAAGGAGAACTTCGTCTCCTGCATCTCAAGGTAGGCAGTCAAGAGGCTAGAAAATCTGGTATTTTCCTTAAGCTCAGTTCCCCATCAGTACCTGTTAGAGGTACCATGAAAAAAGGCACCCAAGCCCAAGCTTTGAGCACACACCGGTGAGTCTACACCATCCAACTATTTGGACCTGAATCTTGTAGCTTTTCCTACACTCCATGTGGCACCAAGCACGACGATAACACTTAAATCAGTGGCTTCTCTGGAAAACCCCCATGAGAAAGGAAAGGAATTTTACAAGCAAAAGGACAACAGGAAAACTGAGCCTGGGATCTCTTTGTCCTGTCATCATCTTGTCTATCACAGGAGGCTTTGTGTGCCTTACTCCACACCTCAAGTGCCAGTGGGCACAGCCTTTGAGGCTCACTCTGTTCGGAAACAGCCCCTCAAAATGCTCCTCACGAGGATACAGCCAGATTCACCCACCAGACCTCTGGTGGTGAACGGGGGCTGTGGTCTTCTGTGGAAATCTGGAAAAAGTTCAGCTCCGAGCGGTGCCACGCAAAGGGCGGTTCTCAGGTGTCGAGTGAGCGATTCCCTGCGGGAAGGGCCGCGACCACAGGCACAAACCCACAGCACGCAGAGAAACCATTCCAGGAAGTTTAACATCCGAGCCCCCCCGTTAGAAAATACGATCTCAGTGCTCCAACAACTCACATGGAGCCGGAGCCTCGGGTCCCAACGCACGTGCGGGCTCACACAGGCGATGGAGCCCCCGCCACGGCACTCAGGAACTAAAGAGCCTGAACCCTCCACATTCATTAACGAGCATAAGACATCACGCTTTTACGCCAAATTCCTCTTTTCCCCCGTGATCTGAGATAGGATTGGCACAACCGTGACATTCTCTGCAGCTACCGCTGCTGCAGCATTCCCAGCATGGCCATACAAAGGGAAAGGCTGTGCTGGGGGAGGGGTGTGGGTGAGCTCACCTTGGGGTGCCCCTGCACCCCTTTTGTTTGCTGCTGTGTCTCCTGGCAGGAGGACACAAGGGAGCTGCGGGCTCCAGCGCCGTTTCCTGCAGAGATTTGAAAACCTGTTGCAGTTCCAAAGCGAGCTTCGATTTCACTGTGACCAGCAGCTCGGAGACTCATAGTTACTATACAGCCGAATAAAATATTTTTTCATAAATTTAACGCCAGCATGTCTGTGTTTGGAAACTTTGAAAATCCATGTTGTATGGTTTACTGCACTGGAAAAGGTGCCAACAGAGTTTCAAAGGAAGGGAAGTGTATAACTGTTTCCTTTCAAATGTATTTTCCAATGGGATCCATTGAGGGAAAAGGCTGGAACTAACTAAAACATTATTAAAAACTGTTATGAAAAGAGACAGAGAGATGGAAAAAGATAGACAAAAACTCCAATACACAGCCGAAAGGGAGGGAGGGAGACAGGCGGCAAGAAAGGGGATATGGGCAGAAAGACACTTTGGGTGGGGAAAATGGGGCGAGACGGGGAGTTTTAACTGGCAGTCACCCTTCGTGGTTTCATATTGTTGCAGATCAATTGATCAGGATTTCAAGTGCTGCTGGCCCGGTGGCACTAGGCGAACCACAGAGTTGGCTGCAAGCGCAGCCCTTGCGAACTGCTGACCTTCAGTTTTCAAACCAAAAATATTCCTTGGGAAACAGTTACACCAGGTCCCAGCCCCAAGGCTGCCAAGCAAAAAACAAGCACTACGGACCTGAAGGAACGCCCCGAGTAACTTACACCAAAGCAACAACCAGGGCTAGTAGCCTGAAGTAACTCCCTGGTGTGATTCAACCGGCAGTAACCGCGCGTGACATGTGTGCAGAGGGGCTTGGCTCTTCCGTCCTCCCGGAGCGGGGAGTTCTCCAATCACCCTCCGTTGGGATGAGCGTCGGCCCTTAAGCCGCTCCCGCTCCGTCGGCCACGCTCAAGCTGCTCCAACCAAGCCTATAAATACCAAAGCCATCAGGTCCATATAGTGCAGTCACAGCCTGATTCCAAAAGCACCGCTCCGGCTCCAGGCGCAGCCGTGGGTTTGCTGCCCTGCGAGCGAAGGGGAAGCTGGAAAGGGCTGAGAACACACGTTTTGTCAAAGATTTCAGTGCCCTGGCCATCAGCAGGCTGCCAGGGTCGGGGCTGGATCTCTGTTGCTCTGCCAGGCTTCAAAGAGCCAGGCCGGGGGTGGGCAGAGCTCGGCGTGCGCCTGCAGAGCTCCAGGCCTGTGGTTCCACGGGGTGTAGTAACCCTGGGCTGTAGCACACATGTCGAGGGATGAGGGGAAAAAAATAAACAGACAGACAAAAGAATGAGGATGCTCTGCCAATTCCAATTGTGCAGCTTTTATTTTAAATGCTTATCAAGCTGAGAAAGAGCAGAGTTCTTGGAAAACAAGGTTTCCTTTCTTCCCATGCCAGTGTCAAACACCCTCAAGGACGGGTACAGCACAGGCACTCGCTGCCGGCCGCCCTCTCCACAGCCACCACCCCGTCCCGCCTCGGGAAGGGTTTCCAGCTCACAGCCCTGGTGTTTCTGGTAAAAAGATCTCTCTGTGATTTATTTTTTTTTAAAAAAAT
>WAAG01080171.1:225-12994 GCA_013390105.1 Tichodroma muraria
CATCTGTTATGCAAAATACAGAATTTATGTAAATACAAAAATGTAGTATTAAGCCAGGCATATATTAAAACTTAAGGACAGCATGAAAGTTTAAAAGTTTCCATTCTGAACTTTGGAAACCATTCTTATGAATGTCTACCCCAGATGTCAGTTATCTCAAGAGTATCCATAATACTACAAAATGTGAGCACAATTTCTGAACAACATTCTCAATTTGTTTTGGATAGTGGCATCCTAGGAGGAAAGAAAGAATTTAATTAAATCCTATACAACATTTCTATTCATAAACTTGTCCAAGCGAAACAAGTCATAAATCAATTTGGGTTTGTTTATTAACTCTTGCAATATGGGTGGTAAACACATATTTAAAAAACCCTAAACTTGCAAACCAAAACATTATAGCTAGAGATGAATTAAATTTCTTGATGAATACAAAATTCATCAAATTTTTATTTGATAATGTATTTCATGAAAAATAAAATCTTAGACTTACTAAAACCCTTTGCAAACCCCGATCAGGTTCAGTGAGGAGCTTTGTTCCCAAAATGGGTGAGCAAACTACTTTGCTTTGAAGTGGAAATAAGTAAATAAATAAAAGTTTTAATTTCTTAAACCAGCATTACTTTTTTGTAAGAGAATTTCAATTTTTAAAAGGGAAGATCTCTTGAAGCCAAAATGGAAATGCAGTCCTCTTGAACACACAAGGACAAAACATAGCATTTCACATTACCCTGAAGGAAAACATCCTTATCCATGTTGCTCCAGCTATGCTGTACTCTCCAGGAGCACTCATAACATCAGCTATATCATTAAACAAACAGTGCAATTATTCAAGAACTTCCACATACAGATGTGTTTTCTCCTTTACTTACAATTTTTGGCTCCTAAACACATATGGATGTCTTCTTGACTCTCGTTGAACTTTGGAAAATAAATCCATTCCATGTAAAAACACATTTAGTGCAGATCTTCCTAGTGAATTTCCGTAGATGCAATATGGAGTTGTTTTATGATTTTTTTTTATGATTCAATTCATTATCATAAGTTGGAAAAAATGAAATTTCCATACTGACACCAGCTGGGTCAGTATTTTGAACGTCGGGATGACAATAAACAGAAAATTAAATCACTAAAAACTTTTATCTAGGTAGAATATAAAGGCAATCTATCTTGACCTGCAATAAATAGCACATTTTGTTTCCCATTTTCCATTTTATTTCCTATTTGACAATCACTTTAGAAATTTCACCTGCCAATGTTCCTACAATTATTAAGCACACCCTAATAAAAGAATATGTGATAACAATATTGAATAATTTCATTTGGTTCTTGTTTTAAGTGCAAATAGGTCCCCGTGTTAAGCAGAGACCACTTGACAAACTTCCATAATGCAGGCATAATTATATCACCATGCACTTTGGAAAACTGCCAGGAACTGATGCATTTAGGACCTCAAAATCAAAAAGTCAATTAATTCAGAAAATGTGACCGCAGAATAAATCTTCTATGCATGACATTAGGACCCCTCTAGAGCAAAGAGACTTTAGATTCCAGTTGCTCACATCCAAAAGGCCATGCACCTCTCTTTTGGAGAGAGATGCTTTTTAGTCCTTCCAATTTGTTAATGTATGCATCTGTAGAAAGCAATTAAAACATGGAAAGAATGTTTTCAAATTATGAATTAGATAAGGGGAAGATGTTAATATTTAGCTGGGATTTAATTTCAGTGGTTTCTTAAGCAATTAAATCTCATTAGGAAAACTGTAATTGCAAACAGGTGAAGTAAATTTAGAAAATATAGAAACTGGCTTGATTTTTATTAAAGACAAAAATGTAATGCTATTATTTTCTTCTGCAAGCATGATCTTCATCTGTGAAAATGACTCTTTCCAAGTCAAAACCCTTTAGTTAGTGCTTCATGTTGGAAGATGATCACATATCAACGTGAGCATGGCCAAAATTTCAAGGTTCTATTTAAATAAAGTTTATAACCAAATAATTCTCAAACAACATCTACATGTTAGCACTGGACTGGTAATAGGATATGGATATTTTACCATTTAGAACAATCCTTGAGCCCAACACTGTGCAACATATTAAGCAATGTAATTATGTTGGGGAGAAAAAACTGATAAGAAAATAAGGAGTGATGAGATTTTTGATTGAGACAGAATATAGAATGATTATCATACTGCATGTGTGAAATACAGGACAATGGAAATAAAAAAAAAAAAAAGAAAGAAAGAAAAAATCAAGTCCTGCTACAGTCAATCAAATATAAGACAAAGAAAAATGCTTTGGAAACTCTTCAGCTGCAGAAAAACAATATACCTCGATGGGAATTGCATGAATGTCCTATCTTTTATATTCTTAGAAAAGACAAATTAGTTCTTAGGAGATGGAGGAAGGAAAAGCATTCAGATATTTATGACAAAGAGTATAAAAGAGAATCAAGAATACAAGAGCCACTGAGGCAGAGCAAGACACCTGAAAAATGAACCACCACAAAGAGGTGTTCAGAGCACTCCAAGCTTCAACATCATGTTGAGACCAGAAAGATAAGAAAGCAGTTCTGTATTACTCAATGGGAACTCACAAGTCACACTTCCAATGTTAAATCCAGGGCAAATTCCCAGACATCTGGAGTGTGAGGGCCACTTGTGCATAGCTGAATGCTAAAACAGAGCCCAGGGCCATCTCCTGGCAGCTCAGAAGCAAGGGATGCCACGTCAGTCTGGGAGCAATGTGCATGAGAATTCTGCTCCTGAGGGTTAGCTTGTGGGAAATTTGGGAGCTGTGGAAGGAACAGATGAGGAATGTGCCTGGGAGGAGCACTGGGACTGAATGTCACAGCCATCTGTCACAAGAAGAGAGCTGAGAACCAGGCACATCACGTAAGGTAATGCAAGTGGCTGGGGTTTAGTCCACGAATGTCCTATCTTTTATATTCTTAGACAAGACAAATTAGTTCTTAGGACATGGAGGAAGGAAAAGCATTCCGATATTTATGACAATGAGTATAAAAGAGAATCAAGAATTCTTACTCCACAAGTAAGAAGTACTAAGGTGACCAAACCAGGTACTGGTGAGATCTCTGAGGCATGAGTGGTCTGTCATCATCTTCACTAGGTGCTGTTTTCATGAACATTTCAGAACAGGCTCCTTCCGTGGGCCCTGCGCCTGCGTTCTTCTGTCGCCAGTGCCTCCGGAGAGGGACGCCTGCGGATCCAACTCTCCTCGTGTGCACGTGAGCAGCCAGCTGGGTGAGTGAGGGGGTTGCTCAGGCATGTCACAGAGCTGCACATATTTTTCGAAGCATACAGCATGCTTTGACAACCCGGGCCTTCACACAGAGTGGTTTAGTGAGGCTCCTCGCACCCTCCTCCTCCATGCCCCCAGCCCCACACGAAAGCAGAGGCACCGTTTGGAACTAAGCTCACTAAAAACTATTTGGTTCATTGCTACACTTCAAGGATATGTAAAAAAACCCACACTGCTGCCTTGTGACACAGCACAGCACGTCCCAGAGGTTGGCTTTAATGCATTTACCCTTCCTGAGCACCAGGACTTTCAGTAAACGGGCAACATACGATGCGGTTCTGGTCTCATCACAACATGTTTAACATCTGGGAGAGCTGCCACTTGTGAAGCCAACCAGCACTCTGCTGACAGACAAAGTGAGCATTATACTGAAATGCCATTCCTCAGCTGTTTGCAGAATTAATTTCCCTGTAGAATTTTCTAATTAGTTGGCTCTTTCCAGCCCGTTCCCCACAGAGGAAGCAGAAAGGAAGCAAAAGGCTAGCACCTGCTCCCAAAGCTCTGGCTGGGAAAAAAAAAAAAAATTAAGGATGACATATACAGTAAGTATTTAGGCACTAGAAAGCCTTCTATCCATGCAGCTGTGGGGATGAAGTAACTCTGTTTGAAAGCTTAATGGAGATTCTTCTGTGGGGAAGAATTTCCAGTGGCTCACATTCCAGACAGTTAACCACATTACCGAAGGGAAGAAAAAGGGATTTGTTCAAGCATTAAAAACTGTCTTAAAAAAAAAAATACAAAAAAGAAAAACATAATTCCCCCAATCTGTAGAAAAACAGATGAATCCAGACCTGAGGATGATTCCACTGTAGCTCGCTCCATTACCTATGGGTTATTTTCAATCATTCTTTTTTTTTCTATGATTTTGAATTAAAAGCTTCTATTATATTGGAATGCAGTGTATGATATTATCTTATAAGGAACAATTAACAGATTTTGCTCCTAACTGAAGTGAGTCATTGGAACAAAAGAAATAACCTGGTTCTTGCTTTGAATTTACCTGCAGTGGGTCAATATAAGGAAAAAAACATGAAAGGTATTTCATGAAAAATAAAAATAAGAAAAAAAACAGTCCAAGAAAGGTAATTTGCTTTTTTGACTACTCAGCCACTTTGCCAAAACAATTTTTAAATACTGAGTATAAACCAAGATGATGGTCAACTAAAGTTAGAAGGCATGAAAGAAAAAAGCTCCCTCATGGAAATTAGGATAAGCCATTAGCACTTCAATAAACAGTTTTCACTGTGTTTCCACAGTGACTTTACAAAATGGTAGGCCTTGCGAAGAACTAAGGTTTTAAAATAAGATCCCAGATAAAATCCATTTAAATTAATTTGGTGTGCGTATTTGGATCAGCACAACATGTGATGTAAGCCCAGAGATGAGCAAATTACCAATTAATAAAGCAGATGGTGTATTAAATGTGCCATTTTGTCTCATTTTTGCATAATTCCAAAATTCCTGAAAGTTGTTTTTTAACAGATTCAACGTATGTGTCTCAGAGCATGTTTATATTTGGACTAAGGGTATGTGGGATTGGAAGACTTCTCAATTAATAATTTATTAATTTCATAGAATCAATACACATCACATTTTCATAAACTCACAATTTTCCTGCACAATTTTAGATAAACAAATGCAACAGGGAGTGTAGGTAGGAGGAAAGATTCTGCTAAAACCAAAGAAAAAGAAGACATAAAGTTACCTGCCTGAGACACATGCCCAGACCTTGTTCCCCACTCAGAGACAATTTTGAAAAAATAACAAAATAAAGAGTGGAATTGTAAGGCAAGGCTATTCCTGCTTTTTACTGGCAATGCTTGGCAATGTTCTCTGGTGTTCTGGTTGTCTATGGAAAACCTGTGTATGAATGAGTGGCATTCGTCCCTGTCACATGAGGTGGAGCTGACATGTCAATTCCAAATGTCTACAATTATTTCAAGTGGACTTTCCCCCAAAGCCTACATTGGAGAGGATAATTTCAAACTGCAGAAAACCCAAGTAAACAACACTCATTTATTTCCCTCGGAAGTGGTGCAGCTAAATCCATCTGTGGCTTTGAGAATCTCCCGTGATGCTTTAGTCTGGCCCATTAACTGCACCTGTTCTCTTTTACTTTCTCTTCTTTTTTGGGGTGGAATAGGGCCGGGGGGGAGGAATTATTTACCTTTCAATAGCAAGTGCCTGGCTTTTAACGGATGCATAGGATATTTTATTTCATTACTGTCTAGGCATTTCAAATTAAATAATAATCCAAAAACCCCTCATCCCATTATTTTCCCCCTTTGAAATGAAAAGTAAATAGTGGAAGGGAGAGCATGTGCTTGGAAAGACAAATGGATAATAACTCACAGAGAAACATAATGTGAAAGAGTACATCTATTTTCCACAAATAATGATCTAAATTAATCCATTTTATAGGTTTCTCTACATTACTCACTTTGACAGAAGTAAAAGTTTTCAGAAGGAAAACACGTCGCTGAAATAATTGTGACTTATTTCTGATTTGAGGGTAGACTCTCCATAAATATAAGCATATATAAGCTGCTAAAGGCACTTCTCTCCAAAACCTCTATCACAGAACTGACTTAAATTTAATATACCTGTGGCTCACTGAAACGGGCTTTATTTTTTCACTTAACAAGTAAAGTGACAGTGAATAACAACTTGAATGTAAACAAGACATATTGTTCTCAGATTATTACAGGTCATTATATTTGACTTCAGCTAAATCTGAAGTCAAAAAAAAACAGGCTAAGAAATCCTTGGTTTGCTGGCAGAAATAACCCTTGCTTATTTCCCACACTCTGAAATTAAAAAAATATTAAAACTAAATATAGTTGAGTCAGTGACCTTTAAAAAGTCTGTTTGGGGATTTTATATTGGTTGTGTTCTGTTTTGCTTTTGATTAGTTTCGACTAGTTTATCTGCAAATCTAAAACACATGAAGAACCGAAGTCTGCAGAACGGAAAAGAGCGATTTTCTCTGGGAAGCCTCTAACCTGTTGTAAAGAAGAATTCTGCATTGTGGTACAGCTGACTCAACCCTTATTTCTCTCAGCTACCAAGAAGAGCAAAAAAAAAGACAAGTTCTGTACCTTTCCAAAAATTTAGAAAAACATTGGATAAATGGCTGAAGAGGGATGTTTGACTCAAACACCAGAACACTGTTTCAGGAACCACCTTCTACTGGCTGCCATCTGAATGCCAGCATTGATTGGTGTTACCTGTTTTTTAGGGCACTGAAACCTCACCCATGCTGAAATGCAAAGGCAGAAAATGTTGGTTTGCCTTTAGCTTTGACAAATATCAAACAGAGGTGAGCACAGGATGAGAATCCAAAACTAGCTTACATGGTGTGCTGGCAGCTGGGTGATATCTTTCATAAATTTGGGATTACAGCTCCCTGTCCTTCTTCTCCTTTTCAGCTCCCAGACACAGCAGGTCCTCCTCGCTCCCACTCTTCCTTGCTTGCTCCCTCCTTTGCCAGTCATCTGTTTCCCCACCCAGGTGGCTCACGCTGCTTTCCTTGACTGCGTTCATCTGGGCTAAGGCTGCCAAACAAAAGAAGTGTGACCAGATCCCAAATCCCAGTGCAGACTCACTGACCACCCCTATTTCCAGCACCAGGCACGCCAGCCCCGGAGAGGCTCACAGGTTGCAACATGTGTATTAATATGGCTTTGCTTTCTCATATCCTTATCTCTAACAGCGAATCTGTGTAGCTCAGGATATGAACTGCAAATGAGAGATGAGGAACTGGTTAGTGCTTATCGGGAACGATGGAATTTGAGATTCGGAGATGAAGGGGGGTTGTTAGCTGTGTTTTTTTTATGAGAGGACTGGCTGATGTTTATCAGTTGACCCCTGTTTCAGGTAACGGAGCAGTTGGCAGGGAGTTATTCATACTGATTAGATTGAGTGAGTTGGTATTCAGATTAACTTCTGATTTCCCTCATATTATTTGTACAAGCTCTTTATTGCTCTGGATAATTCTCCCCTTCCTGGTTTAGGAAGTGGAACTGACATCCTCCTGGAGCACTGCTACCAGCTCGCCAGATTTTATTATGTGAGACAACATGATGGTCATAGATTAACTCAACCTCTTACTATTTTTCTATATTAAAATTAGACCTCTGTGACATTTGCTTTGTTCTAACCAAACAGGAGTAATGCACAGCTTTATCATCTAGGAAAGATTTATGGTACCGAGACTGATCAGGATATTACTTTTAATCAACATTTCTGTGGCTAAGGCAACTGCTGTCTTCTTTCAGGATTGAATATTTGTGTAACCTGAGTGGCTTTCAATCCTTGTTTGTTCTGATAGTCCCCAAAACCCTTCTGCTGTGGCTGGAAGGAATTATGATGTTCTTCCCTTCCCTCTCCCCTGCTAAGTTCATTGCAGTATCTTTGGGCTTCTTTCCTCTCTTGTAACCTGATATTTGTCACAGTTTTGTCTCACTTCCCTGCCACAACAGATCCTTGAAGTGATCCATCAGAGGAGCAGATTCAAAACCAGTTTTTAAAAAGTTCCCTCATTGGATTTACAAGCCTGACCCCAACAGACCTTGCAATCACAGGTGAGAGTCCAGGTAGAACAAGTAATAACTTCACACATATGGACATGAGGATTTCGACTACACTAGCAAACACATTTTTATTGACATTTCCTTTTCCAACCCGGCTATCAAACCTCATATTTCACATATCTGTAGAGAAAACCGGGTTTGTTTTCCATGAATGGGCCGCATTATGGCGTTTTTTTATGTTATTCCATCTCCTACAGGCTTTTATCCAAACCAAGCAACTAAAATAAAACATGGCTTCCTTCCCTGAGATGGTTTCATAGCCCAGCTCTCCAACTTTCTCCCGTACCACAAACATGCAACACAATTGTGCAACAGCCGAGGAAGGAATGGTGAGATCAGAGCCGTGACTGCAGACATCCTGACATGGGGATCTGGCAGTTATTCAACACAAACACAATTAGAGGACTTACCCTTGCGTGAAGTATTTGCTTTCTTGATAGTCACCAGCCTTAACCTCTAGGAATGCTTACGAATCAGATAGCGTTCCTTGAGGAGGGCGAGCCTTTTCAAGCTCCTCTGTCCTGCTTCAGCCAACGCAGATACAAAGAAGAAAGAAATTCCACCGCATCCTACAACTTCTCCCAGGGAAAGCCTTTAAGAGGCAGAGAAGAGTTGTGGCCTTAAAATCCCTGCCAGGGATTTGAGAACACAGTATCGCACAGCGCTTGCTCCTCTTCCTACTATCAGCAGGAAAAAAAAACACCACAAGAGACAAACTTAAAAATTCTCACCAAATATGAAAGTAGGGGGGTTTCCTGAGTCCTGCTCCTTGGCTTTGCATTGCAGTTGACTTGTCTGGCAGTGGTGATACCACAGAAGGATGACAGGGATTTGTATGTCTTGGAAGGCTCATATGTGTGTGTCTGCATAGATATTTTTGAGCTGGATAATGAAAAAGGTTCATTATCTTAGAAAATGTAGCCTAGTGTACATGGGTGTTACACAACTTACAAATTCTCAAGTGTGACAACACAAATATTTCAGTAGAATAATTCCAATCAGTGTAAATCCTGGGCTTTTCAGGATCAGAGTAACAGCATTGTTAAAATGGCAGTAGGAGCTGGCCTCTAATAAAACATCTGCTAGCAAATTGGTCAAATGTCAGTCTGGGACAGCAGTTACAAAGGGAAACTCTTGTTCCAAAATGCCCAATAATTTAAGTTATTCTCATCTCAAACTGCATCAGTGACACACAAGAACTGGACCAAAGGAGGGCCCACTGCTGTGACCCCAGGAGTGCAACACAGCATTGCAGAGGGGAAGGCCGGTGGGATTTCCAGATGATGCAATGTGACATGACATGACTACCACAGCTACTGCAAGATACACAGAGGCTTAACTGGTATAACAAAACAAAATAAGGAAAGTGGTAAAGTGGTAAAAGGAAAGTGGTAAAGATAACTCCAACCCAGAAACACTGAAGTGAGCTGAGAGGCTCTGGCCTGTGTGACCTGCCTGAGCAAACCCACCACCTCCCTGCAGGACCACTTATCCAACACCAACTTTGAAACTGCATCCTGGAACAGCACCCCAGCAGCTGTAGGAGGAACAGTTGTGCAGTGTTGTGCCTCCCCAAGTGACCAGACGCACTTTTCCATTGTTAGCAGCTTCCACAAATATCAACAACCTGAAAAACAGTGGAGATCGCCAAAATATCAGATATCTGAATCCTGTCAGAATGAGACACTCCCAAAAATATTTCCTACACTATGAAATTCACACTCACACACATCTCCTCAAATATCCAGGGGAAGATTTTTGCATGGGACCAGAGGAGAAATAAGAATATTGTCTCAGGCAGATATCAATGGCCACAGAGTTCCAAGCTAAGGAGCTGATTTAGGCTATTTTGCTGCACACGAAACAACCTGGCCATGCTCAAGGGACAGACTAGCCAAGCATGGTATTAAACTACTGTTAGTAAAGCAGTTGCATCAAGAGAGCAAATAAAACAACTAAAACACATTTCTGGAGTAGCAATGTTGACATCTGCAGACCCACCCAAGCCAGGCATTCATCCCAAAATAAAAAATTGGCAACCAGCTATGAATGGTTGCTGGTCTTGACTTTTTGTAACTCCACTAAAGAAATACAATATAAATCTGCAACCCTGTATCCGGACAATAATTGGAATACATCAACAAAATGCTTGCAGTCATTCCAGAAGATGAGGGGAAAAAAAAAAGGGGGGGGGTAAAAAAAAGAGAGATTTCAAAATCTAACAGTGCTTATAAACAAGGATGTTACTTTCCCCTTTCTTATCCAGAACCGCCCTTAATTGAAAGGATCAGTATCTAAAGCAACTGGTGCTGCCCTGCACATGAATCCCCTTTGCCCCTCTTCCTTCTTATTTCTTCAGTGGTTTTATTAACATTAGTGACTTATCTAAGTATTAGAATGCTTGGCTGCTTGGAAGCTTATCAACAGCAAATTTTATGGGCTGTTTAGTGATGGAAACAGGAGGAGATGGAGCTCTCCCCCCCCTAGCTACCTCGATATGGAAGCCTTCAAGAAGCCATGGAATGTGCTCTCTGGTATTTTTGGTATCTTTAAAGTGTCAAGAGTGCAGAATTTCTCTTGTCAGTTGTCACAGTGTGACTCACAATTAGAGACATCTGCTCTGCATTCACCTCCCCAGGGGCACCGCTCGTTTTTCACCAGCTTCCTGTTGTTGACAGCACAGTTCCTCCCTGTATCACTCTCCACCAGCACCCATGCTCCTCGCAGACACTGCAGCAGGCTTAAGCAGATTTCCCTTGGGAAAGCCTTTCCCCTTGTTTTGCTAGTGATTGGACAAAATATAGAATGTTGAGAATGCTCTGAAGGAAGAACCTGTGTTTCTAAAGNATGTTGAGAATGCTCTGAAGGCAGAACCTGTGTTTCTAAAGGAACTGAACAAATTCCTTTTTTTTCTTTTTTTTTGTCAGGAGGACCTCCTGTTTTATGACCTCTTTCAAAAATCTCCACATTTTCTCTACATCCAATTTTTATTTCAAGCAAGAGAGCAGCTTGAAAAATGAAACGTTATTTGTGCTGAGTCCTTTTCAATAATTGGTGTAAATGGGTGACTAATGCTACCAAAATATTATTCAATTAATTTTTCAAATACTAGAATTAATATCAAAGATTAAATTTCAGATGAGGAATACGCTGCGTTCCCTTCCTACTCCACCCAATTAAAAAAACAGCTGTGCTACAGGTTTTCCACACCCAATCCTTAAGCTGAAGTAGACTAACTATCCCAAGCACAAATCCATGCTTTGTGCCTGGTTAATGTCTGGACAATGCAGAAATACCAAATACCACCTAGGCTGGGTATGGCTGCCTGAAGCACGGATCTATTGTGTGTCCTACCTATTTTGCTCCTGTGGACTGGAAACTTTATTTCTTAGGCTCTGACCAGTAGTAACAGATTTGAGATTCTACTTTCCCCAGGAGCCCGGCTTTCTTGAAAATATCTCCAGCCCTGCAAGAGCATAAGATCTTGCATATAGTCAGTCACTGTAGTCCTTCTTCCTTGGTCTTGGTCCAGTGCTTCCCCTGCACAAGGAGCAGCCCAACAGAAAATTTAAATATTCAACACAATAGAAAAGGAATCTTCCACAAAGATCATTAATTTTATGCACATAACACTTTTTTCCTGAGCCTTCAGGGCAGCTCCTGGGCCCGGTTCCTGACCTGACACTGGTGATAAACACTAATATCCATGGTGCTCCCACACTCCAAATAAACTGCTAAATCATCTGTTTTGTTCCACATCCTACCAATAAATGTTGCATAACTTTTTATTTGTGATTTGCTGGGATTTTTTCCAGAACCTGTGTTTGACTTCTCCCAGGAACAGACTCTTCCTTATATATCCACAGTCCTCCAAGCACAAGTTTAGCAGACTCCAGATCATGATCCATCCGCACTCGTTCAGTCACAACATGTCAACGTGATGCACAGAAGCCTTTCATTTGCCTTCTAAATCAGGAGAGCGTAACAGCTGAAATATTTCTCACTGACCCTGGTCTTCAACACAAAACTAAACTTCTCTTTGCTATTTCAACATTCACTCCACCAGGATTATATTTAAGGTCAACACAATTTGGGCCCTGGACCCAGACTGCTTAAATTATTCAAAAAAATATGAACCCAAGCCAGTTAAATCAAGAAAATATGTTCTAGAAAAGATAAAACACATCCTCTGTTTAAAAACACATTTCCAAAAAGCAACTCTAAACTCATAAAAACTGTTATGAAATCCACAGTCCCTCCAAACATGAGGAGAACTCTCTGCAAGTTAGAATATTAACTCATATTTGTTGGGTAATCTAGTAAACCCAGATGGGGAGAAATTGGAAAGGGAAAAATGGATTCTTTCAGTGTTGCCTCAGATTGTTCATCTATTACACAGCCCAGGCACGTATCTGTACTGGAGGCTTTCAATGTTCCACAGCTGAATTCTCACTTAAAACCTGCATTTGCTGAAGGCATGAAACCCTGGATTCAAAATAGCCTCTACAGGATCAATTGTGGAGCTGCCACTAAAAGGCCTTAAAATACATTTGCCACTCAATAATTATTGTTCCAGTAGACTGTAGCGAATTATTTTTACAGATTACAAACCCACTGGCTTGGCCACCTATTAAATACAATCTTCTTGGACTGAAGGGCTCTTTATGATAACTGCTAAGTTGCTCTAAAAATTTGATGCAAGTGGAGGTTGGGCATTTTCCATTTACAAGGTTCTGAGAACTGGATATGACAGTGGGCTCATCACACTTCATTCCTCTGATCTGTGTTTCTGTTTCCTGCTCATTCTACCTGTAGCTTCAGTCCATTTTCTTACAGTCATGTCCCAGCATTTTAAT
>WAAG01080173.1:7954-18106 GCA_013390105.1 Tichodroma muraria
CCTATTAGCCATGCTTGAAGAAGCTCTTCTTCTCTACCATTGTGGAAGATGGCTGGGGGTAAAATGAGTGAAAACTGATATGTTATATTCACATTTTAACAGAAGTTACAACAGGACAGAATTTATAAGGTGACCCTATAAGGTGAACTTGCTACTTCCTGGATGGAATCTGGTTGCCATGCACAAAATCTATTCCGTGATGATTTCCCACAGCCTGCAACCTTAAGCACGCACTGAGGGATGAAACAAAGGATGGAGCAGAGCAGAAAAGAAACACCACAACCAGGCTCTGCTGTAACCCTTGCAGGGCTGGGACCTGCACACAGCAGCTGTCAGCCCAGGGGATGTCTTGCTCCTAGCTGTGGGGTTATTGCTCTTTTCAGATGAACTGAGTTCATTATTACCTAATTGTAATACTAACCCACACCTCCATTCCAAAATTAACTGGCTGCAAGGTACCTGCCCACATGGTGTGACCACCTTTCACCAACCACACACTCTATTTTATTTGCTATATATTTAACAGCAAAGTGAGAGAATTTTACACCAATCAGTAGCAAATGTATGATGGGAGACAATCAGTTCCACCTAAATGTAATGAAATAGTAAAAAAGTGAGTTAAGAATGGGGAGAAGTTAGGAAAGACTCCATAGTACCCTCTGAGATCAGCTGACTGGCAGAACCTGTCTTCTCTTCCATAGGGACATCTGTTGGGTAAGAAACTCCTTTATGAACACTGAATTACTAACTTGAGCTGGCTTTCATTGGTGATTTGAACTTGCTTGTATATTGCTTCAAATTTGCTTTTGTAGTTACTATCATCAGCAATCTTCAACCCTTAACCCATCACAATTTTTTTATTATCAATGTGTTTATTAATAAAGTCTGTGACTCTGTGAACAGCTTAGCATGAATACCTCAAGGGCAATAGCAGTCAATGCCAGCAGATAACCTACTCAATGAAATTGAGATCTGGAGGAGGACTACTTCTTTCTAGTTTGTAGTAAGAGATTCTACTCCAATATGCTGCTCTAGCATGTCCCTGAACAATATTTGAACTGCCCTCTGTCACAAAACACTGTTCTGTGGAGTCCCCATAACAGGACACTGACAGACTGGTTGGGCACAAGGGGCTTGGCTTTCCTGGGGCATTGACAGACCAATTAAAAACAAAGAGTACAAGGAAACCCCCTTTCACATGACAATCATGAAGCCTTTTAAGACTTTTTCCAAAGAAGACAGAATTGCAGAAATGCAGAAATAATTTTGCTTCCCTGCAGGAAAGATAATCAGTAAAACACAGATAAAATCTAAACCTTAGCCAAATCATAATTTGCATTGTTTCAGAAATATAAAATCATGTGTCTGCTAGCCAAACCTGTGCACACACTACTCGGGTGAACACCTAAAACTGGAATTCTAACACAGATAGAGAAAGTCTGTCTTTTCTGCTGTTCTTTATCTATGGAGTTTGGACAATTAGCTTACACCAGACACCTGTTCTCTGATGGCCACATGATCTTCATTAATGCTGTATTAAAAGTCTCTGTCAAGAGCTTTTTGTCTTGCATATGTGAGTTAAGCTATCTTTAACAATACAGAATTCAATTTTCAAAGGTGGTGAGAATAAGGATATCTACTTGACTGTGAGCATAGACTTTATGAAATGATAAACTGAACATCATCTCACCCATTACTCATAGCTTCAAAGAAAGAACCATGTTGTACTATTCATAGATCATAGGCAGTGAAGTATAAAACTACAGTACATCCATAAACCTAACATGTAAACATTTCATGAGCCAAGACATCCAGTTAAATTGGTTTTCAGATGTGTGAATGACTTACGAAATCATATCCATATTATAACAGATTTTGATTTTGTTTTAATATAGAAAGATCCTTCTATATTATTATCAATTTTTAAAAGGAAGTTATGGTTAATTCTGAGAAAGAACATTATTAACTTCTTCGGGAGTGTATGCATTTTGCATAGCTTCAAATCTTCACTGGTCTCTGAGCTGTGATACATCCAGCAAATTCATCACCTCCGAAGCTGGTAGCTGCTATTTCACACACTTTTTACTACATTCTTTCTACATTTTTATGATATCATATAATCTTCTATGAAATATAAACTCAGAAGTTAGGTACTTATGAAAGAAACTAAAGAGTTTTTTAATAAAAATTATAGTTTTTCATTAACTAGAAATATTTAGTGACATTTCAATCTTCTATGATCTGCATGTTTTCCCAAGAAATTAATCTTCACAATATTAATATCAATATAGAGTAATTCTGCAAAATATGCATTATAGGACATGGCTATAATATAGCATTATTAACATAATGCTAACATATTGTTAGCATATTATGTTAACAACATGTTAACATATTGTTAACATTTTATACTAACTTTTTGACCATTGAAAATACCGATTTTTACTGGTTGCTGTACTCTCTGTGCCAGAACTCTTCCTAGCTCTTGTGAGCATTTCAGAACCTATGATTTGCTCTGCCATGTGCTTCATTTCTTTCAGGACTTATTTGCAAGATGTCTTCAAGAGCNNNNACTGGTTTTGCAAGATGTCTTCAAGAGCGTTACAGATCAAAAGTCGGACAGTGAACTCTGACTGAGTTCTTTGTGACATTTCAACCCAGGAAAACCCCAGCATAATGGAAAATTATAAAACACACACAAGACTCCAGAGCCTGTTTACCCTGTCTATACTGGGACCTTTTCAGCACTCAGAAACAGCTGTGTAAAGCAAAAAACATGCTACTGCATCTAAAGGGGTTCTTAGGTCTGCTTTGGTTAAAAGCTGGTTGGTAAGAACGTACAGTTATGATTCCCAGTTTGAAAGCATTGAAAGCATTAAGACATTGTAAAAATGTTGAAAAAAAAAAAAAAAAGCTGAAAAAAAGGGTACGACCATCACAGGACAGCAAAACTCCTGTATGGTAGCAGCTTTGGTTATCACCCTTTATTGTGAACCATTTGGAACAGCTTCTGTCTCAGACAATGCGATACACTTTGAGCATGCAAAACCAGTCTTACATACCTGCAATGTGTATATGCTTACAGTCCAGGTAAAACTACCAAAAATAACTTCTGGAGTCCAGTGCATAATACTGTGTTAGCACAGAAAAACCTTGTACAGGCATATATGCATATGGTTTTTATACATAAAGTGGTTTATCCTTGCTTTTGAGCAACATATCTCAATGCTCTATTCTGCCCTGTACTTCTAGAAACCATCTATGTCATGACCATTAAAATCCACCAGGTCTGATCCAATTTTCAACTTCACAGAGAAAGGACAATGACATGCAGTAGATGAGCAGAAGATCTTGAGCTGAGAGCTCTTCAGGGTCATACGGAGAATGAAAAACAACCAATTGCAAGAAAAGAACTGTACTACTAACAGGAAATACAATATTTGATAGAGTAATGCCTTAGAGGCCACTGTCTGAATGATTTTATAATATGTACTATATGAATATGTACTGTATGAATAAGCAATATGATGAATTATTAGATACGTATCCTCATACCAGGTTTTCACATATCTCATACTGATTTACTCTCACGGAGCTTTGCATCCAATGTAAAATTAACTCTGCTATTTTTTCAGTGGGCAAGCTGTATGATATGGACAAATGAACCCATCAGGTAGATACGTGGAAGATACAAATGCGTCAATAAATTCCAAAAAGCCTTTGTTGCTTCCACTTACATAAAAGAAATGAAAGAAACATCCCTTTCTGCAGCACTACACTTCATTTTCCCCCGTTCAGCATAATGCCATAATCAGTCCATTATTTTATGTATCTAGAGTATTTCATAAAAGCATACCATGTATAAGACAGAATATCTTTCTACCATCAGATTTATTTTATATTTCTTTCACCCTATTGAGGTAACCTGATAAGTATTTACCTGCAGATCACCTGGTCTCTACCTGGCATGCTTTCGTGAGGTGATAATGCAGATGAAAAACTGACTGTTCCTTTAGGGAGAAAATCTGTGTAGAAAGTGGCCAAGGATTTAATTGAGTAGCGTGTATTTTGCATTTTCTTGCGATGACTAAAGCCAGATTGGTGCAATTAACACTACCACCACCCCAAAAAAGCCCCAAGAATACCTCCAAAACAACAGCAACTGAAATTCAGAAGCAGCGCAAAATGCATCAGCTGGGGCAGCATTTCGTGTGACTGAGACCCAGCTCAGCTGTCTGAGTTTCCAGTACGGATATTCTCACACTGCACTTTGTCTTTTGGGCTAAACTGAGGTTTCTTCAGCCTCTACAGATTCAGAAGCATGAAAAAATATATGCATATCTGTTGTGCTAATTAGGAAACTGAAAAAATTTCTACCCTCTTATATTATGATGTGTTCCCACTGGTATGTTGAGGACAAGGTTCTATTTAGCAACCCAGAGCTACTGTTGTGTTAAAAAAATATCAGATGAGCTCATTACGGAGGCTAAACCAAGCCATTTGATTTTAACACAGAAGAGAGAATATAGCTATGGAAATGTGTTCTTTTAAAGCAACTTGGTTCTGAGTTGAGACTTAAGCTGTCAGTTTCAGTCTGAAGCCCATTTTTACAGTCTGATTATAAACCCTTAGAAATGGAAATGTTGACATATCTTTGGTTATAACAACTCTAATAGGAGACTCTGCAATAGCCTGTAAAACCAACTATTCTAACTAAAACCTCTGTTTATTTCATGTTACGAGGTAAAACTTCTGTTTATGACTGAAATAGATGAAACTTCTGAAGTATACAATACTGAAAATTTAAAGCAGGTGATCTTGAAAGTGTTACTCACAGCACAGTATTTATACCATTTATAATCAGCATACTAAGTACTCTTAATATTTCAGTCTATTTAAGACTGTCTTTAAACATAGATATGTCTGCTTCTCCTCTTAATAAAACTCTCTCATGAAGCCCACTGTATTTTTATGTTATTATTTTATCAGACAGCACTGAGTCTGTAAGACTATGACAGCATGTTGGAAAGACTGGAAAGATCCAGTCCTGACTATGCACATACACACTCATGATCCTGACATTATGTTAATAGTCATCTTTACAATACTTTCATTATTCATAGGGTTTTCACCATTCAAATGCACTTGAGTGATTTGCTTGACTGTATCTGGAGAGGATGGTAAAAATTAAGGTGGAAAAGAGTAAAGAAGGACAGGCACTGAATCGATATATCTATTTCATGTGAGGGTCACTCAAACAATACTTTTGCTAAGGTTGTTTTTTTTTTAATTGTAAAAATATAGTAGAAAAGGCTTATTATAGGAACAATTCTGTCTGATTGAAATGTCAAAAAATCTGTAGCTATAAAACCTTCATTCTTTTCATTAACAGTATCAAATTAAGGACAAATAAGAATATACAAGAAAATTGACACTCATCTGACTATGCATTGGAATCCATAGTTAAACACAAAATGATGACTAGAGAACTGTTTTTATCTCAATATCTCTATATTAATGTTCGCCAAACATTCCATGGAATGTCTGTCCTTATGAATTCTGTCATGAAGCAGGGCCAGAAATAAAATGTTATAGAATTAATCAAATATATTCACATACAGAGAAAAAGATATCATTTTTACCAAATGTACACGTGTCGTGGTTTCATTGTGAACCAGACAGAAAAAAAAACTATCAATTTGGGTTGCCAAAAGAAAAGAAATTTTGTAATCAAGAGCAAAGCAGGTTTAAACTTGAAAAGGACAGACGTTTATTAACTAATACAAAAAGGAAAGAAGGAGAAGAAAAAAACAACTAACAAACTCTTAGAATTAGAATGAAACCTTTCAAACATTCTTCCTCTATTACCAAAATTTCTCTCACTCTCATTAACAACATACAGAAATTACATTTAGAAACTTTCAGTCAGTTTTTTCAATTCTAGAATAGTCTTTCTTCAATTCTTCTAGAGATTGGAGAATCTTTTACTCGCTATGGAACTAAAAACTGAAACAAAACAAGACAAAACAAACTTTTCATGATAACAGCCGCCCGGAAAACATTTATATCATGAAAATTCCTCCCATATTCACAGCTCTTTAATAGCTGTACTTCTGGGCCATAATCGATCCATGGGGTTTATTTTTTTTAAAGACAAAACTGTTCAACAGCAAAAGTTCTCTTCTTCATCTTCTTCTCTAGGACAAAATTTCATTGCTCTGTCTAAATTTCCCAACAGTCACAATCATCTCAATACTGGCCCCGTCAATATAGTGTTCTTTTGCTCAGATTTACAATTTGAACCGTTCATCTCCCCATATTCTTTTATGGTTTAAAGGAAAATTGTCTCATTATATTACAGTCCATCACCATAGCTTATAAAAGATTTTAATGTAAAAATAAAACAACTCCTTATCTCTCCTCCACTTAAAATATCACCTTCAATTTCTGACTGCAGAATATCCTTACGTAGTTTCTCTATGTGTCTTCATTCTGTCCTTTCTTTCACTCCGGAGAAGATAGAAGCTTTCGGGTTTCATCTGAATACTTAAGGAGTTCACAAAAGGCAGCAGCCATGCCAAAGCAGTCAGATTTACTAAAACAAGCCGTGCTGGGGCTGCAGAGTTACTCTTGGCTATAGTTCTGGCTGGATTCTTATGGTTAGAGAGAAAGAAAGTTAGTGGATTCTTCTTTCCACCCCTCGGTCTCATTAGGGTTAAATTAGTCCAGAGTGAACTCCACTCAGAAAAGCCATCCCCGCCTGATCTGCGTGATCTTCCGTGGCTCCGAGACGGCCCTGAGGAAATTCCCTCACCGACCATGCTGCAGGAGAAGAAAACTCGAATTCCATCAGCCAGATATCAGCAGCGTAGCTCACAGCTTGGCTCTGCGGTCCTTTTTTCCTTTTTTTCCCGGTCAGCCTGACTTGCTTCCCCCTCCCCCCCAGGCCCGACGGCCACGTGGGGGAAGGGGGAGCAGAGAATGTTCGGCAGGAGCTCTTACCTGAGCCTTTGCCGGAAACCAAGAGAGAGCTGATTCCCGGGTTTGCATTTAAAAAAGGTGTATCGTAAAAGGCGTACCCACGCTTTCATTGGTTTTATCAAATGTCAGTAACACACATTGGCCAATCACGGCCAAACTACTACAACACGTAGTCATAGAGATTGGTATATGCCTTTTACAATTTTAGTGGTTTGGTTCTATATCTGACTTGAAGCCTATTCCCATAAGGTCAAAGACATTTTTACATTATTATTTTCAAGTCAGAAAATTATTTTGGTTAATTATTTCAATTTCAACACTAATATAAGATCTTCTTATTTAAAGTGAAGGAAAACAGAATTCTTTTGTCTCCATTTGTCTTGAGTAGACAGGGATGGAGTAGAGCCCAGTATAGGAAATGTTAGGTAGGTCAGCTCTGATTCAACCATACAATCTGTAAATATTTCAATTAAAGCTTTCCCTATGAAAGAATTGAACCTACATGAAGAACTAGATATATTTTCTACACAGTGTACTCAGGGGGTGTTAAAAGAGCAATCATTTGTGCCGAAAGTTGGTACCCAGGCCAGTTTCTGAGGAAAGCAAGCTGTGTACTGGGTTAGTACAGATGCCTAAGCAAGGCATCCTGCTTCAGTCTTTTAGCAAGACAAGCAGGGTCACGCAGCCTGCAAAACTGGCATTGCTGGGCCACTTGTTGCTGAAACAAGCATCACCTTATTCAGAATACAAATTCAGGTCACACAGCAGAGAACCACTGCTGTACCATGTAGCAGCCCCTGTGCTTGAGCAGGCACTGCTGGGTTAAAATGCATTTGCTCTTCATATTGCAAAAAATCTGCTGTTTTCATTTGGTTTGTCTTCTCTGCCTTGATATTTTAGTAGTTTTAGATGGCAAAGAGGAATGCTTCATGAAAAGCAAAAAATAAGAGATAATTAAAGGCAAAATTCAGTTGTATTCTATTTATTTTTATTTTAACTATAACTATCTTTCCAAGTTATTGATGAATATCAAAAATAAACTATACACATGTAACCATACAAGCTTATTTTAAAAAGTTATTTTTGAATAAGCAAAATAAATTTTAGGTCCCTTCTGATGGTAAGTCTAAGTAATTAAGTAATGCTAAGTAAGAATGGCTCAAAATGCAGTTCAAATGAACTGTCTATGTGTTCAATAACTTTCTAGCAGTTGAAGCTTCTGTATTTTTTTATTGTGTTCCAGTGTACACAGGTTGTATGTTTTCTGTATTGATATTTTATACTGTCTAAACTTTGAACAATGAGTACTAGTGTTACTTTTACTTCACTTTCTGCAAAATGTCAAAAGTCATTTAAAGTGTAAAAGTAAAACCCAGATCAAGGTGTAACTAATAAAGAAACATTATTCATTTTACCAGAGTGAGAATTTCACTTTATGATTTTTTAAAAGCAGGTTAGCATTCTCAAAATTAGTGGTAGGCTTCGAAATGCTAACAAATGCACTATCAATATTTTTGAAGAATCTGCAGTATTTTAGCACAAACTGTAAGAACAAAATTATTCATATAACAGTGTTTGTGTTAATCTTTTTAACTAACAGTCCACAGTTCTACATGCATGCATACCAGAACTGCAATATTTAAAAGTTTTCAAAACTTCAGTAGCTCACCAAAATAAATAGAAACTCATTTCTCTTTTGGGAATACCGAACTAATTCTTTCAACAAATTGAATTTGAGGGTTCAATCACTTACTCAAATGTATGTTTATCAGGGCTGTCCTGAAAGATTATGAGACACATTTGTGACTACAGAAGAAACCCAAAGATATCCCTTGGATAATATGACAGATTAAGATATTTGTTATTTGGCTTATGCACCCTTTCATTTCACTTAGAAATAGAAACCAAATATATTTTTCTACTTGAATATTCTTCCTATATTTTAAAGCTAATTTTGATGAAAATATAGTTATTGTTCAGTTGCTTTGAATTTATTTTCTTCAGATAAATAATTTTTTAAAAATTCTTTTGTAGTGTTAACTAATGTTTTCATAGTACAAAGAGTTTCAGCTGTAGATTAAAAGAAATGTGTAGTCTCAAAGTTGGTTGTTGGTGGTTTTTTTGACTGGAGTTATAAAGCAGCTCTTCTGTATTTAGTATGCCACAGACCAGTTTTTTTATTTAACAAGTGTTTTTTTATGTTGGTAAGAAGTTGAGTTCTGGCTCAAGCAGAATTGTCTTACAGTCAACAAAGCAAAACTCACTTAATACAAAATTTGATCTTTACTTTTGAATTATTAGACAACCTGTTTTTTGCTGATATCTTCATAATGCTGATACGCCTCCCCCATCAAAAGTTGTCACAAGCATATTCCAGTAAAATGCAAATATAACTACAACAAGATGATGAAAAATAAGACTTAAAATGTACATATCTACTACTTAACATTTCTCCTACAAGGAAGAAATTGGCTGTACAGGCTGTTTTGAGTTGTTTTGAATAGCTGCTATTTATACTTCATATCTGTATAATTATACAACATGAAAATGAGACCTCACAACAAATACTGTCTGTGCAGTAATTAATTTCACCTAGCAGCAGAGTTTTAGTATTTGAACATTGATTCAAGAGAGACCAGAAGAATTTATGTTGACCTTTTATGTCAGTGTAATCATCCCACGATGAAGATGGCCAAAGAAAATTATTGTCTTGTTTAGACAACTCCAGGAATAGAAGAGTTCAGCAGTTGTGTGCATATGCACTCAGCATCACTTTTCAGGGTAGTAATAAAGACACTGTAGATAACACAGACATTATAAAACCATACTCACCTGAAATTTGAAGCACAAATGGATTAAATCTACTTGCAGACATAATGCCTCTTGCTCTAGCAAGTGCCCTTAGACTCTGTTAGTCTATACAAGAATTTTAAAAGGTGAAAACATTATATAATGTAATTCCACCACATAATATTAAGGAAGAAAAATAATTTTAAAATTTTCTTTAGAGACAGGAATAAAGGAACAATGGAGAATAGAAGCTGAGGTATTTGTATGGTAGAAGACTTGATTTCAATCAAATATGCATATATCAAACCCCCATCTTTTGAAGTGGATGTCTTGAGGACTGCCATCCTGACTAAATGTTCTCATGAGACACAGAGGGCAAAT
>WAAG01080173.1:35293-46044 GCA_013390105.1 Tichodroma muraria
AAAAGCCATCCCCGCCCGATCTGCGTGATCTTTCCTGGCTCCAAGACAGCCCTGAGGAAAATTCTCTCACCGACCATGCTCAGGAGAAGAAAACTTGAATTCCATCAGCCAGATATCAGCAACGTATTTCAGAGTTTGGCTCTGCGGTCTTTTTTTCCTTTTTCCCGGTCAGCCTGACTTGCTTCCCCCTCCCCCCCCAGGCCCGACGGCCACGTGGGGAGAGGGGGAGCAGAGAATGTTCGGCAGGAGCTCTTACCCGAGCCTTTGTCGGAAACCAAGAGAGAGATGATTTCCCGGGTTTCCATTTAAAAAAGGTGTATCGTAAAAGGCGTACCCACGCTTTCATTGGTTTTATCAAATGTCAGTAATACACATTGGCCAATCACGGCCAAACTACTACACATGTTAATATCAAAATCACCAAAAGAGAAGGAGACACAGAGATTTGAGCGTCTTCAATCTAAATCTGCCAGTTTCAGAAAACCTGTGTCTCTGATCTTTTCATTACTATCCTGGGGAAGACAATAATGTCAGGGTTTTAAGCCACTATGGTGAACATTAAATTTTAATGTTCTTGTGGAGTTTTAAGTGCATTTTTTCTCATGTAACAACAGCAGCAACAACAAAGAGGAAGAAAGAAAAAAATAAAAATTTCAGTCTTACACATCAGTGTGTTCCAACAGGAACCTTAATCTTTCATGCTCTCCTTAGCTTTTGAGAAGTCTTTTGAGGAAGTATTTTGATCCCCTTAAGTACAGCAAGAAATCATGAAGAGGCATTTAAAAATATTGCTCTGGAATCTCCTCTTTCTTTTCTTTTAAAATTGAAAATGCATTTAGGTTAAAGATTTATTGTTCTACATTCCTGAGCAAGCCAGATGGGTTTAAAAGGAAGTCCTGAATTGTTTCTACATCTGAATGATCTGAAGCTCAGTGAGGCCCAACTCTTGCAAGGGGGCACTTGAGGAGAGATTCTTAGGCAGAAAATTCACCACGATGAGAAAACATTAAAAAGCACACCTGTAGGTCATAGAACCTGTGATTGGCTGATTTAATTTTCAGGTTGTTTGTTTGGGGAGGGTTCTTTAAAACTGACTAGATAAAGGTTTGCTAAATGACAGTTATTACTGATTCAGTACTAAGTAGGCAAAGTGAGATAAGATCATTATTTCAGTCTTATCAGAAATCTTCACACCTTCATTTTTGTGAATAAATTAATAACTTTACTCCCCTCATCCCTCTGCCCATCATCTTCATCTCACTATCAATACCTAATGATGTTTTAAACTGATGACAATCTTTCCCTCCTGCTAATTTCAGCTGCTGCCTTCTCTGTCTGCTCTTTACAGGATTGCAGTAAAATCGTCTCCTCCTGACCTATTAAGGTGTGTGATGCAATTTCACAGGTACCTTTCTCAAACTTCTATCTATTAATATATGCTATCTGTCCTCCTACATTAGCTGATGCTGCTTTTGTAGTATTCTTGCGAGCTCTTCAGGTCACAAGTAATAGGGAATCCTGAGGGTCCTAGCTCTTATGAAACACAAATTCTACGCTGACAGAAGGCACATAAATCTTTCCATAACTTCCTGATCACTTTTTGATGATTACAGCTGGCAGATACAGATTTACTGATATATGAAAAGACTAAGATTTAAATCTAGTCAGCCCTGGCCAGGTGTAATGATTTAAGCCCAGTCGGAAATTAAGCCCCACACAGCCTCTCCTCTGTCCCTACCCACTCTCTTGAGAAAGAGACAAAAGGCAAAGATTATGGGGTGAGAACAATTTACTGGAAACAGCAATGAGATAAGAAAATGTGTAGTAACAAAATTTGCTATTTGCAGCAATATTAGTAACAGTAGTAAAAGAGGGTGATTACACGCAAAATGTTCACTAAGTCTGAGGCAACATGACTGCAGCCAGCACCACCCCACTGCTCCCTCCACCACTTTTTCTCCTGATCAGAAAGGGACATCCATCTCCTCCTCGGAAACAAGAAAGAGAGAGTTCTTTCCCCCTCACCCCTGGCAATGAAAAACAATGGCTGACAGTGGGACCAGCATAACCCCAACACTCCAGTCTCTACTCACTCCCATGGGGAAGAACAAAGTGCCAGTAGATGCTCCATAACCCACTTTTTTTCTCCACCCCAAGTCATGCCCCTTTCTTCTTCAAAATGAGAATCCCTTACTTCCCTAGAGATGGTGTGAGTGGTATAGAATAACAAGCTGCATGCCCACATGGCTCCTAAAGTCCTTGGCCAAAACTAGGGTATCAGGTCATACAACATTCATTTAATATTCCTTAAGAATATGACTTTAATACTCAAATGAGTTCTGCATCAGAATCTTCAACTCCCAGAATAAGAATCTTTCTGTAATTGAAAATTCCAGCCCATCTTGTTTTGACACTGTAGTCACTTAGTGCTAATTAAATCTCTACTATATTCTTCCAGCATCTATGAAAAACAGATTCTTGGTTTGTCTGAGCATTTTTTACAAAGTGCAGCTCAAGAATTTGGTGACTAGGGCAGCTTGGATGTTCTTTCCTTAATTGAATTCAGTCAATTCAGCCTCTCTGGAGAACTAGACCAGTGTTTTCAGTGTCTGCCCTTTGTATTCCACATTTGTTCTCTCACTTCTCATTAACAACGTCCTTGCCTCGGCCACTAACCTGTACCTCGTCTTCATTTATACTTCTTCTCCTAAAAGTAATTTAAATATCACCATTAGTGATTTCCTTCCAAAATACATCTGAAAAGGATTATTCAATGCCTTTCTTTTCAACTGTAGAAGCTTCCCAGTGGTTCACTGTTGAAATATTCACATTTTCTCTAGGCAATCCCTTCCATGTCAGCCTGTTGAGTGCTTTTAGGTTTGCAGACAGAAGCAAACTTGCAAGACATGCAGACAGCTTGTGAGCTAAAACTCCTGAGCTTTGAGGGGCTTGTTTGCCTGCAGGGTGAACACAGTTCACTGCAGATCTACCAAAGTTCCATTCTGTTAATAAATGTACAGCATGTAGCGGCTAAATGAAAAATGAAATTCAGTAGTAATTCCTGAAGGACCTCAGGGATGCATTACACCAAAAGAATGCGAATTTAATAGGATATTATACTGGTGAAGCATCAAAATCATTTTATATGGATGCATGTCACAATATGCTGAAGCATCCTTGTGGTTAGAAGAGTAATATGGTGTTAATAAAAATCCCAATTCCATCTTTTATCTTTCTAACTTGACTGTATATTTGATGGTACTAAAATATAGCATAGGAAAATCAGATTTTTAGTCAAAGAAAATTCAAGAAATTGTCAAATGTAAGAACTCCTAAAAGACACACCACTGACTCCATTAGCAAGGTTTAGAGTTGCCCTATCTCATGGAAGAAATACCATGACTACTTTAATGTGTATTGCTTCTTGTGGAGACACGTGGCTTTGCTAGGCTTTTTGTTATTTTATTTTCTTCAGCTGTTTTGTATATGCAGCCAGTTTTGAGGGAGATTTTGGTCACCTTTCAAGTAGTCATGCTACATAAGTTGACAATATTAACCACTTCTCATACTCTGTGTATTTTGGATATAAGCTGAGTTGTACTAACTTTAGGCTGCAGCTATGATGGATTATTGACTTAAAAATTAGTTTACCAATGTGATGGGTAACCCCAGCCAGCTGCCAAGCATTCACATAGCTCCCCTCCCCCACCCTACCCAGCAGGCTGGGAGAAAGAATACGAAGAGCAAAAGCAAGAAAACTCATGGGTCAAAATAAAGACAGATGAATTAGTGAAGAAAAAAAAAGGAGGGAAAAAAAAAGAGAAATCATGCACAAGCAATCATTCACAACCTCCCTAAGACCCAGCTTTTATTGCCACAAGTGAGATTCTATGGTAGAGAATATCCTTTCGGCGTAGGTCAGTAGTCCTGGCTACACCCCCTCCCAATTTCTTGGCACCTCCAGCATACTTAATTAGGCAGAACAGAGAGACAAAAAAAATGCCTTGCCACTGTGCAAACCACTGCTCAGACGCAGCTCAGAAATATTTATCAACACTGGTTTAGCCACAAATCCAAAACATGGCAGCATGCTGACTGCTACGAAGACAATTTAACTCTATTCCATCCAAACCCAGTACAACCTTTTAAGCCAGCACCACTGTTTGCAATGATTGCAGGCACTGTACTGACCTATCCACTGATCTTCTATGTTCTATCCTGCAGTATCCAAAATTTTAAGTTATGATTTATGCTGACACTTGAACTTAATTTTTTGCTTGGATTGACACCCTTTAAAAGGAAGCATAAACAAAAAGAATATGCTGCAATCATGGAAAACATGAGACAATTTCAGCACACTGAGATTTTTTTAGGGGGCGGTTCTGCTCCAATTTGGAGCACAGTTTTAAGGTCACTTTTTTGTCTTCTCAGTATGAAAACAGTGTCATTCTTTCAGAACCCACCAAAAAAAAATCATCAAGGACATTTTCTAGATTATATCAGGATTCCAGCACACTACAGCTGTAGTGTGTATATTCTAGCACAAACACAGCTTCAGCAGCACTTTCCCCAGATCTGCATTTACAGTCAACCGTCACATGCAGTTACTGCTAGATTTAAAATTCAAAAAATTCTCTTTATTTGTTTTTTTATTTAATAGAGAAATTTTTTCACTTGTTCCCTCTTAACACTGGAATTTAACTCCTGGTGGCTGTAAGTGGATGACTCAGTAAGTTCATGCTTACACAGTACTTACACCTTCACTTCACCTTGGAGGAGAGAGGAAGAAGATTCACCCTCAAGGTTTCTTTTGAATCCAGTCTGGATTAATAATATGCAGAAACCATTGCTATACCAACAGCTGTTGAATAGTAACTGCAAGTAAGTAGATTTTCTCCTAGCAGGTATCTGTCCTGGCAATTAACTCATAACCATATTATAAGTCTCAAGTGAGTATATAAGGAAAAGGGACAGGTTATTCCATTATCCTAAGGGCTTGTATGTCCTAAGATTATGAATTTGCCTTTTGAATGCATTACAGTTCAAATTCAAACTGTAGCCTGTTCTCTGATTAATCACTAGACTGGAAAATTTAAGTTGAGGATTTTTTGATTAAGCAAAATTAATTAGATTTCCACCAAACCAAAACAGGACTTATTTTTACTATTTAGTTTCGTCAGGGTTAAAAACAACTCCTTCAGTCTTCCTCTAATTTGGACATTGTTTTAAAAACAATGGAACTAGTATTAAGGATTAGTATTTCAGATGAATAAGTTTGGGGTTATTTTACCCAATAAGATGTTTTTAATTTGTATTATCTGATGCAGACAAATTTTTACATTTAGGCAAGTATGGCATTTTATGTAGCAAAGGAGAGATTAAACCTAAGAAAATTTAAGGTGTAATTTAGTACGAAAACCTAAGCATGGTTTTGGCTGAGTATGATTATATAATTTAGTTATCCCCTTGCATAGAAAGGATATAATAATTAGTGTATGGAACCTACCATTTGTGAGAGTAGGTAGGTGGCAGGCAGTATATGGTCAGCAGGGAATATTCTCAGAGTTTCAAAACAAAGTAGAAATATTCTCTTTGTAATGACTGCTAGGAAATGCCTAGAGAAGTAAAGGTCATTGGCGCCTCAGTTATCATCTTGTTTCTAATGGCTCTCTTTGAAAATGCATTCCTTTGAGATGCAACAATTTATTTTTCTGCAAAAATACAGAATGGTTGGGGTTGGAGGGTAGCTCTGGAGGTCATCTTGTACAACCTCCCTGCTCAAGCAGGATCAAATTCTCAGACATTATTTTGAGCAAGGAAATAGTATTGCAAGAAGAGGACCATCAACACTTCTGCTTTCCTCTCCTACTTATGAATTTCTTATAATGAGGTGTAAAAGCTAGACAAATCTAGAATAGAGGGCTTTTAAATATGGAAACATTATACACTTTCCTCTTCCACTTATTGTGTTGAAACAACTCCAGTTGCACTGGTACTTCTATCCAGATCCTGGTCGAATGGGGAAAAAAAAAAGGTAAAAAAAAAAATTTAAAAAGAAGTAAAAATATTAGGAGAAGAGGAAAAGAAAAAGTTGGGAAGAGAATGGAAATAAGATGGTCAAGATAAAGGCAGTTTCATAAAGCAAAGGCAAAGGTCATGTTTGAAAGCTAAGCAAAACAAAAGATTTATTCTTTACTTCCCATCAGGAGGCAATGCCCAGCCACTTCCCTAGAAGACAGGCTTCAGTGCAGGTAGTAGTTGTTCCAGAAGAGAGAAGTCATAAGTAACAAATCTCCCTTGCTCTCCCCTTTCCTCCTTTATTTTAGCTTTTATTGTTGACCAGACACCATATGGTGTGGAATGTCCTTTGGTCAGTTCGGGTCAGCTGTCTTAGTTGTGTCCCTTCCCAAATTCTTGCCCCCCCCCCCCAGCCTACTGATGGGGAGACAGCACTGATGCTGTGCCAGCACTGCCCAGCAGTAGCCAAAGCACTGGTGTGTTACCAGCACATTTCCAGCTCCCAGGGCAAAGCGCAGCACTGTGAGAGCTGTTGTGGGAAAATGAACTCCAGCTCAGCCAGACCCAATACACTTCCACTTGTTTTCTTCCCTTTTCTCCGTCCAGCAGCCGTTGTAGTATAAGTGGACACCAGTGACATAGAAGTGTTACACCTCTCTGAACATAACTAGTCTTGTTCTAAGTGAAAGCTAAATGTTTTAAGAGTGAATTAAGGGGGATGAATATTTAGTATACAAAACGAATAATTTTTGTTTTGTTTTGTAAATGTATGTTTTGATTTCTTTAAATCTGGTTTATCATATTAGAAATCAAATTTCCAGAATTTGCATTGTTCCTGTGCCGCCACTTTTTTCCCTCCATGTGGCAGTAGAACTTATTTCCAGGAAAAGAAATACTTTTCTTTTGTGTGACAAGCAATATTGAAAGCTAGCGTTTGTAACATTTGAAATTATTACAGTACAGAGCTCTACATTTTGTATAAAAAAAATCTGCATTTGAACTTGGTAGTGTCCCTTAGACAACATCTATTTGAAGCCTTGAGATGTAGCAACAGCTACAGAACAAGGTCAACAGTATAGAAAACATTTTAGTAACACCTAAAATAATGTCTATTCATTCTTTACTAAACATTACATTTAGCCATTGCAGAAACTAGTAGGATAGCAATACATCTTTCAAAGGTAAATAATCATACTATAACACAATATGTAGAACATTTTAAAGTATAGTTGTTGAGTCCTAGTATTTATGAAATAGAGAAAGCTACAGCATTATGCTACAGGGGGAAAAAAAGTAATTTAAAATACCTATACATATTGAAATTCCTGAAATAGTAGGCTTCATATGAACTGGTCTGAGCCTGTGATGTACTTCTAAGTCTAATACAGCCACATTATTATTTCTTTAGTAAAGATAATTAAATATGTTGTTTTCCCTACAGTGACCACAGAAATTGCTTATTACATGTTTTACATTTTAATGCTGAAGACTTGTCATGGAAACTGCCTTGCTGTAGCAAACCAAAGCTAAAGATAGTTTGGCTATTTTTCAAATGGCAGTGGAAGACAGTGTCACTACAGAGACACATATGTACTTTTAAATTACATGAAGATAATTTTAAAGGCTTTTGACTATGAATAGGGTCTGTTAATATTATAACTTTTTAAATGTCTCTCAGTTCCTATACATTTTTGTGCTTCAAGTCGGGAACTCATCAGAAAATAGGACAGAGGAAACAAAATGCAGAACAAATGCCTTGGTCATTAAATTGTCATTTTCCATGTATCCCTCTGTCTACAGCAACGTGTGATAGCCATTTCCCTGAAGGACTTCAAAATCACCCACAGTAAGGACAGCTGCTGACATTTGATAATGTAAACATGCAGAGAGTGGTATATTCTAAAACTGCGATGTATATTATTGTTCTTTGAGTTAGCCAGAGAGAAAAAGTAAGGATAGTTGTAAACAAAATCATTTGCTATCTCAAGATAGATGGTCTTAAGTTTAATATTTTGTATAAGTGGACAATCTCAGAAAGACTAGCTTGAAAAAATAGCTCATTGAAATATTTCAGCTCTTTGATTCAATGCTTGAAAAATGGAACAGACGTGATTAGTTTTGGTCTGCAAGTGTGATGCTTGCATTGATTTTCCTTTGCTATGCGGAACATTGCTGAATTTCAAAATGGTAACTGTCATTAACACTTCATTCCTTCATATTTCCCACCCTCAACCATAATTTCACCAATTGCCTTTTTTAATGAAGAAAAGTGATGAAAAATAGTGAGCTGCCAGCAGCTGTTTTTCCAGCTACAGATCTATGCATGTAACTACATATTTATTATTCATCTGTTCTTCTCTCCCAAACTGTCTTTAAAAATAACAATTTATTTTTGAACTACTTGTAGCAATATTTAACCACTGAACCCTTTAATTACTTAAACTACTGACAAGCAGGGCTCACTCAAATGCTGAGATAATAGTTTTGTACATGCAAGCTGAATTAAAAAGGTAAATGAATGAACCTTTCAATTTTTGATAACTTGCCAGTTTTGGGTAGAAGCTGAATGTTCCTGAATGGTAAAGATGCCACAGAACTATATATATGTGGGTGTGTGTGCAGGTATGTATATACCTACAGAAGTATCTATTTCCTTGACCAAGTACTTTTGGTTCAGCTTTTTTTTCAGCTGTGCATCGTCATATAAAAAGTGCACATCTAAACCAAGGTTATCACCTACACAGCTTCCTGGTACACTGAAAGAAACCATCACCTGCAAAGGACATGTCACATGACTTGCAATCCTAATTTAGCACAGGATTAAATACATACAAAAAGGGTTTAACTTTCCCCTTCAGCTAAAGACGAATCCTAGGTTTCTCTTTTACAATAGACACTTTATTTTAGAAGGATAAAATGCTGGGAGAAACCCCACAGCATTGCTCAGGATCATATAGCAAAAAGTGAATCTGTAACATGGTCAGGAACACTTCTTTGTATCTTTATACTTTTCTTGCCTCTTAAACCTAGTGTAAATCTGTTTTGGATTTCATCAGCATTATATTATTTATAAGTGCCAAATACTCAGGATACAATGAAAAGAAATGGAACCAAAAAGCAGGGATACTGATCTTTATTCTGAGTTGCAACTTGATGCAAACTTTCTTTGTGAAGAAAGCAGATTTAAGATCCCTGTGTATGTCACATGGGACTCTTCAGAGCCATCAAAGCTAACAAGCCCTCTGGATTAGGACTTGACAGAGAACAAGGGAGGCCAACCACACAGTCTGCCCTATGCACTCCACAGCCCTCAGGCCACAAAGAATTCAGGGATCCCTACATTTCAGATCCAGTTTGTTCCTTCTGTTTCACAGGAAGGGATACGCATGTGTTCTTACCAGTTAAACACACATGATCCTCAAGCACCAAAAGCCCACTCTTTTCACTTCTCTTTTTTTCCACAGAAATCACTTTTCATACAAGTTTTCATGTGATAAAAATGTATTCGGTGCTAATGCCCTATTTATTTACCATTTCTCACTCTCTAGTGAGAAAACAATTATAATAATAGTAATAATAATGCCATGAGAGACAAGAATGATTCTAGGGTCTTCTAAAGTATACTTTTCCCACTCCTATAATAGAAGTAATGATTTTTTAAATAGAACATAGAAAAGTGTGTCCTAGTTAATTTACAAGATAAAAAATAGAAAATATTTTATAGATAAGGAATAGCTTGTTCAGATCTAAGTACATAATGGAGACTGAACATTAGTTGCCTAAATTATAGATTACCCCATCTTTGAACCTCATAGACACCAGGATTTCCTCGAGGTCTGATGTCCTCACTGCTCAAATGTCTCATTTTGAATATGACGTTTTCCCTCACCTAACTAATTAACTGTAGGATTATGTTTGGCATATTTCCTAAAACCATTCCTATGAAATAAGACATCTTGTAAAACTCTTCCAAAAAGAGAACAGAAGGTGCAAGAACGAAATGTGGTCTTGTCATTTCAATCAGCTGGGAACTAGGAAACTTCCCTGGAGCTGAAGAACTGGGGTCTAACTACTTTCTTAACAAAGAATCCACTTCATGAGGACATGGTAAATTTCTTTCCTTTCTGCCCACTCCATCTGTCTTGGATGTTAAAAATGGGTTCAAATCACCTCGCACAGGGAACAATCTCTTTCTTTCACCTCAGAAAAGATCTTTAGCACTAATCTGAGAAAAGGCAATCTTCCAGGTTCAATAGAATTTTGTGAGAAAAGGATGAGTGATAACTAACTCCAAGATAATTTTACATCCGTGAGCCAGAAATGGACAGAGGTACTTCTGTGAATTATAAACTGTGCATCAGAGAAGACCATACTTAAACACATCTTTCAGAATTCCCTACTGACTATTCACAGTATTTTATACTTAGATCCAGGTTCAGCTTCATAACTTTATGGTATGTATAAATATCCAAGTAAGGAATAAAGTCACTCAGTATTCCTGTTATAGTACACACAGAGGGACAGGCTACACTGTACAAGTAGATTAATTTTTGAATGATCTGATTTACTCCCCCACAGAACATGTATTTCTTCACTGTCTACAGAGGGAGCCTACAAAACTAAGAGATTCCTACTTTATATGCCTAATCTAAGCTTCTGAAATATAATGAGTATGGATTTGGTTTTGCAAGATTTATGTTTATCTCTTTTCAATACCTCACTTCCACAAAATT
>WAAG01080174.1:0-11316 GCA_013390105.1 Tichodroma muraria
CTTCCCCATTCCACTGGGGTGGGTGGGATAGAATCAACTCAATCCCTACCCATGCAGAAAAGTTAATCCTGGGTCCTTCATCCTCCCTCCCTCCCAAACCTGCCAGACTTAGTTCCCATTAGAGGTACAAAATCATTCATTGTATTATTTGGGGAAAAAAAAAACCAAGCAAAAATCAAACCAAACAGACACACACCCAAAAACTGTAAACAAATCAAGTTAAGCTAGCAAGTTGAAACACAGTCCATTGCATAAGGAACAGGAAGCAGGCAAAGTGCTCTGCTGACCTAGTGGTAATACTGCATTGCTAAACACACTAATCTGGGAAAGTTTGGTTTAATCCTCCTCCCATTTCTTCCTAATCAGCCTTTTCCCCTCCCCCTGCCCTGCTGCCATTCAGTTCCAAGACTTAGAAGTTATTTGCATTGCTTCAGTTGACAAATCCACTAAATCCAGGCAAATTATTTTAACAGGTTCTAATCTACTTCCAAGGCATTTTCCCATGGATACAGCAACACTGATTTCCTTTGTCCTGAAGTGACTGCAATTCAATACACTACAGCAAAAGAAAAACTACAATACATTCCTGACTCCACATCGCTTCCACACTATCTTGACATTTCAGAATTCATCATGTTTTTATGGAGTGGGAGAGCTATCAATGACATCATAAATCAAGCAAAAACTCAAAATCCTGAACAGAAATTGAAGCCTTCTAAATGAAGGCAAACTTTACCAGCACTGGGCCTTGCAAATACATTCATTTGCACTAGATGGTTTTACCTAACAGGGAAGACATCTCTGCAGCATTAATGTAAAAAAAAAAAAGTGTAACAGAAAGAAGAAAAAAACATATGTAAGTAAGTGTAATGAAATCAGTAGTGATTACAGATGTGCTGACTTTTTTTCCCCTTTTTCTTTAACCCTGTCTTACAAGATAGCCCTAGGAATAGATTTCTATAAATGGATAAGGTAATGGAAGTTGTGTCTTGAATCCAGCATTAATCTACTAGAAATGAGAAACAGCTGGTTTAAAGAAATATTGTTTAATTTTCAAGTTACTTCAATACCTGACCAACCTTCAAATACGTCAGTGGACAAAAGAAAAAGTCCAGTTTATTTTCTGAGCTAGTGTCCATAGTAAAGACATGGTTGATTTCATCTTCTTCATTATCACTTTTATTCACTAAGCTGTTCATATCATCAGAAGAAACTGATTTTTCTATAACCTCTGTAATAAAATATCCATGCCATTTACAATTTCCCAGTGAGGCAGTCCATCCATTTTTAGGATCTCTGTATTTTTCCAAAATAAACCCTGAGGACTAATCTGCTGAAATCCAAAGATATTTCCGTAGACAGTTGTCTATCAGACTACAGATTTGAGGGCATGTGAAAGATTAAGTCGAGCTATAAATTAACTTCTAAAGACACAGAACTATTCCAGCACACCCAGTTCCAATCCCAATATAATGAAGCTTTCTGCAAAGGAACTTTCCTACTCCAGCTACAGCTGGCATTTTTAAAACTAAAGGAACTACCACACAGAACTGCCAAAAGCTGCTTCATATAAACAAGTAAGACACTGCTAAAGGTATTTATCCATGCACTCTGTACGTGCAGAATGACACATAGTAAAGTTTGGTTTACATCTGGGAAAACTTAATGCCTCATCAAAGAGAAAAAAGACCCAGGTATGTGGCTGAAGTGGAAGACCCAGGAGGTAGTTGCAGCCTGTCCACCCCTTCAGAACTAGGCAACACATTTACCTTCAAAATCAGGCACAGCACACAAAGAATTGGGTCTTGATACAACAGTTTTATGCAGCTCCATTTACATATGCTTATCTTCCCAATAAACAGAATTATCCAGCAATCTAGTAAATGGCACAGTCCTACAGGCTTAGGTTTGCATATTAAATGGCTTGGAAACATGAACCCAGGGATGCAGAAGCTAAGCCTCACCAGGGTGCTCAGGCTGCACAGCACTTTACAAGATCAGGCCAACATATGGCTTGCCCTGGTGCTGATTCACAGCATGGCATTCCATCCTTACAAATGGGAACAGTTCAGCAAAGGATCATCCAATAGCTCCAAGGAATAGAAGCCACCAGTCAAAGTTCTGCTGAAGAACACCAAAAGCAGCTACAATAGGATGGTTAATAGCTCAGTACAGAAGGAACCTCTTGTGTCAAAGCAACTACTATCAGCAGGGTATTCACACATTTATGCTGCCTCAGATCTCCAGATCCTCCTTAGCACAATGTCAACTTGCTTCCAGGCACGGTGACAATGCTGACTTTATAGGCAGCACTAAAACCAACTCCCATGCCTTTGTAAATACATTAGTTCTCATGTGGTAATCTGCTTATCTCTGTCAGCAATATACGGTGAATATGCCTCAGGAAGGTAAGAGGTATGATGCAAACTTAGGAGTATGGAATAATAATACACACAGTATTTCACCGGAGTCAGTGATGACAACTGTAATTTATTGCAAATGTTTGTCCCATTCTAACACTCTGTTGAAGCTTCTCTAAGTTGAACTAATGGTTTATAAAATGCTAACTTAATTTTTACTCCATCAAAATGTTTTAGGAAAAAAGGATTTATAAATTAAAAAGGCAACAATTGTTCCCTTAGACATGAAAAGACAACAATTGAAAGAAAAGCTGTATCCGTGCTTACTTGTTAATTAAACAAAAACTCTCAGCACTTTGGTTTAGCTATGCAACATAATAAATATGAAAGTTTATGCATAGCCTAAAGAGCCTGACACCCAACTACTGTGTTACAACCTACTGAAGGTAATATAAAAGAAAATCAAATAAGCAGCACTGTTGAAAAATGCAGACATGAAGAATCATGAATTTGCAGAGAGAAGTAACACCTATGAAGAACTACCTAAAATAGCTTTACAGATTCAAGCTGTCCTGACACCCATGTAATGTGGTACCTATAAACAAAGACTTTTCTGTAACTGTCAAAAATTTCTTTAAGGTCTGGATGTAAAAAGGTAGTGAGCCACAGAGGTTGCTGCTGCTTTGCCTGTGTGCCTCTGGAATCACAAGACAACTGAACACAGAGACAGGGATGCTGAACAAGATCATGCTTCACAATTCCCATGCTGTCCCCTCTCAAGATATATTGATAAAGACAACGTGTTTCTTTTTACTCCTCTTCTGACATCACTGCCCCTGTATCTAGACAGGTTTGTCAGGAATCAGAAGATGAAATCAATGACAAAATACCGCATCTTACTCTCCTCTCGCCTGCTCAACTGTTTATCCCCTCTAACAGTCAGTAGACACACAAAAATCTCCTAAGTTTCCCAAAGGCATGTTGCTCGAAGTGAAGATTCTCAGCTCAGCCATTTCTAGAGCATGATGGAGAACTGGAAATGATAGTAAAGCTCTGAAAACAATTTACTATGACAGCGGTCAGAAAGGTAAACTGGGCACACTTTGCTCATATACTATTGCAAGAACCTCAGCACTGTAAATTAAGCAAATTAAATTTTATAAGTCCTTCCTTACTGCTGCATTATTATATTGCTCAGGTAATAAAACATCCAGACTGACAAACACAACATTCACAGAAATCAGCAGCAATGCCAGATGCAACATTAGGGCTTGCAAGCAAGAAGGAAGCACTAAAGGAATAAACTCTGTAAGGAAGATTTCCTGTATAAGACCACTACTGTGGTAACTATTTCAGGGTACCACAGCACAGCTGGGAGATCTACAGCAGGAAGTATAAAAAGTACTCACACGGGTGTGGTTTATTTGATGAATATAAAAATGCTTCACTATGCTTTACTGTATTTAATCACACTGGTTTGCCAGATCAACCAAACCTCACTCCTCCAGTGCCACTTTTGGGTCCTGTGACTTCTTAATCAGGGCATTGCACACTGCATCTGCCTTGTAGCACCACAGACTCTTTTTCACTAAAGAGCTCCACGTGCAGAAGAGTCACCACCTGATCCCATGTGGCGTGGGTGCCCAGGGAGGTGAGAGCACTGTCCTCATCCTGCAGGGCAAGCAGAGGCTTGTAAAGCACCGAGGACCTTGCAGCCAAGGCAGTCTGCTACCCATGCATCACCCAGCTGCAGCCCAGGCAGCAGAGCCACTGATGCTGCACATCCCTCCTTACACTCTTTTTAAAATCCTGTTGAATACATGTAAGTGTGAAAAAATGTTTAAAAGGATTCCTATTTTCCTAAATGTTTTTTAAATAATATGGGCAAGTATGTCTTTTTCACGCTTCTTTCAAATGCACTGATTGAAGTGCTCAAAGCAGTTTGAGCTGTCACTTCACAAATTTAGAGTGGTTCTTCACACGGAGAAGTGTTTTGAGACAGCTATAGACAGCTATATGCATATATCCACATGGTTAATTAACAGCATGCAGTTGGTACTAATTGCCACTCCCCTGAGACTTTGCACTGAATCAATTCAGATCCATTATCTATTGTTATTTGATCACAAGCTACAATGGTTTGAATTACATGAAAATCTGAGTTTTCATCACTAGAAAAACCAAACTTCTAGTAAGCTAGCCCAAAAAAAATCTCGAAAACATGGTTAAGACATCTGGGAAATATTAAAGTTCAGAACAAACTATGCAAAAAAACCAAAATTAACATTTTTTTTAAACTGTCATAAGTGTTTTGAGGGGGCATAAACCCTGAATTTTCAGTACTGGAGACTGGTACAACCCACTGCTGCTTTGTCTGACTGCCATGACTGATCCCAGTCATTTTATGGTCATTGCTTTAAAGTAGGTCAGTAACTAATTCCTATCTTTCAGATATGAAAATCAGAGCAGGAGATAACAACGACTTTGCAAAGAGAAAATCAGACTTTGCAGAGACAAAATTTAAGTCAGAAAAATAAAAAGCTAAATTCAGAAAGTGGCTTCTCAATACTCTCAGCTTTTACAGAGCTGGTAACACGTCCTAATATGCTGCTATTGAGGCCCAGATAACACAGCAAAAGAAGTGCTTTTTCTCTCAAGTTGTGATTAGGCAGCTAAGAAATATCAACCACATTTTGTTAACTGTCCATTTATGTTTAGTAGGCAATTCAGCATTACCCTTCTATTTCTACATCTCAAAATTGGCATCAAACTTCAAAGACCTATTTCGAAGAATATATCCAATATTCACAAGTGACTGAATTTTTACATCAAACCAAAGCAGTGTTCAGAAAAGAACTGGTGAAAAAGTGCTGGAAAAATGAAGTAAACTCAGTAGTACTGTAAAATAGTGATGGGTAATGTACTGAGACAATGAGAATAAAAAGGAGATGTAATTGTGGTGAAACAGAAATGGAGAAGACTAAAAACCAAGATGAAAAGGAAGAGGCAAACAAAAGCAGATAAAGTGTTTTTTTTCTTGAATCACAGACCAGAGCAACCACTTCCTAAGATGACATCCTAAAATGCCATCAGCAGCAGAAAGGGACATGCAGCCCACAAGCTGGACATTGAAAATCAGATTTATCTCCTGATTCCCTTCTTCATCCATTTCAATCCTACGCAGTCTTTGCTGTCAGATTCCCACCACCCAACGTGCCCACACTCTTTGCTACTCTTAAGGCACAGTGACTCTACCAAAATGCCTATCCCTGACTTTCAGTGCTGATGTCATGCACCTCTCGAGCTCTCAGGCATGCCCTGCATCATCTCCTATGTACCTAAGCTGTGCTGCAAATCTCTGGCTGCTCTGGATTTCCACAACTTCCAGGCCATGAAGACTCTGAAGCTCTCCAAAGCTGGATCTTCCAGGTGTAGGCAGCCAGATCCCGAGCAAATGACTCTTCCACATCGAAATATCAGTCACCCAAAGAGAAATCCCACCAAATGGACATATACTTGCAGCAGACTTATAGCTGGGCAGATTTCTAATAATGTAAGGACCAGGCAATCTTCAGGGAAATTCAAAATACTCCATAGCTCTTAATCTCTCTGTGCACTCTGATTCACTGGTTTAAGAACAGAAAAGTTTTTCGAGTGAACTCAGGAATTTAACCTACATAAATACTTGCAAAACTTCCATGAGACACCATGAAGACCCAGATATGGCATTTTGAAACACCTAATTTTATGCACATGGGAACCAGCTTCACTGAAAATCACTCAGATTTACATTTTCCAAAAGTACTGGATATAATTTCTGTTACAGGTTTTACTTGCAAAGGGATTTAGTCATCTAGGTCATGTAAACACTCTAGAAAATGTTATTTTTCCTGCTCCTGCTCATGTTTTTTTCACGACTACTGTAGGCACTCGACTTTAGTACGACCCAAAGTGCACATCTGCTCTGTAATCAATGGACACGGGCAGTTCTCTCCGTGAGGTGAATCACAGCATCAAAGTTAGGTGCCTAAAGTCAGTGTGCAGACCTGGGAATTGTGTCTACATTTTGGCAAGCAATTTTGTCAAGGCTGGCCTCCCAATGTACCATCAGGTAAAGACACAGCACAGTTTTACTTTGATTAATTGTTTGGAGACAAAGTAAATAAATCTTTTTTTTTCATGAATACAAGTTTTCTGAGCATCAAGGCAGGAAGAGGTCGAGCCATCAGATGAAAAACAACCAAAACTCCTCTTGAACCACAGAAGGTACATATACTTAGCAACTTTCATGTAAATAATAGCATTATAATAGCAATTTATCTTCTACTCCACACTGAACAGAAGAAATACAAATGAAAAATTACCTGGGCACCATAGACTCGTTGCATTGCCTGAAGCAACTGGTTTGTGTATTCAGTAAGGGTTCCTGCATCTTCTTCAAAGACACTGAGCAAAGAGCGAGTCTTCAATAAAAGGAAAAAAAAAAAAAGCAAACATTTTAGTCCTGAGTGGAAATACTAAAAAGAACCATAAACAATGACAAAGAGATGGTAGTAAAAAGTAAAAAGTAAAAAGCAATCAGAAATAATATGCCCTTGATTTGCACGATTCTGTTTATTCAGCATCTCGAAACATGTGGAAATTAGTTCATTATGGATAGGTAAACCGAGGCACAAGGAGGTGAACTGATATAATGCTATGGCCACATCCTGACCCCCAGGCTCTTACTCCTACTAACAGACCATCCTCCCAACATAACTAGGAATGTAAAAAATCCTGAATATCTTCCTGCTGACGACAGTAATTCAAACCACGTTAAGGACTGGGGGTCAAACACCACTGCTTGCTCACTTTACTTCTCCAGTGTCAGGCTGCATTGAAAGCACCCCTTTCCAGTGAGATAATTTACACTCTGTTATTCACTCCCCACTGTCCTGAGCAACTCTTAAGGGGCCACAGCCAAAGCGAGCTGATGTCACCGGACCAAACAACTGAGCGTTCATCTTCAAGAGGCACACAAGGATACACCCACTTGGAGATACAGTGTACTTTCTTCACTCTGCTAACTCATCCTTGTCTGCAAGCAGGAAGGGGAAGGAAGAACTTGTGTGATCTTAAAGACACAAATTCCCTTGGTTTGTTTTGGTGCAATCGTCAGGAATAAAGAATTATGTTGCTGACACAGCTCCTGAGATGGGAAAGAAAAGATATTTCAGAATAATGCTGGGCTCCAGAATTTGTTAGGTCTTTGCAATAATTAAAGGGGAAAGATTGTCCCTTTAACAAAGTCATGATCCATACTTAGTCTTAGCTTTGATAAATCCAATCTATTTGAGGCTAACTGGAAATGTCTCTCCATCTGTACAGCTAACTCATATGACATTAATGAGCTTCATCTGCTCACATGAGGGGCATACATAAACTCCAGTACTTCCATGGACACGTCAGTGTTGTAAAAGAGCAAGTGCTTTATTTATCCCCCTATTACAGAAATCTCTAATGTACTTGGAGTATCCAGGTACAAATTTGGGAAATTTATTTTCAAAGTTTTAAGATACTCCACTATTTTCACAGAAGGCACATGCATTTCCCCAAGGCATTTATTCTTCTCTGCAAAACTCTGCCCAGACTCTCTTTGTCCTGAAAAACTCAGCACCAACATCCTTCAAGAATCCTGGCCTACAATTAACTATCATTTCCTCTCTGCTGAGAAGTATCTAAGTCAGAAACTAGTGCTGCTCAATGGTTAAAATACATGACCTAGGAGTCAGTCTTTGAGCTCTCTTCAGAACCTTCTTACTCTGAGTAACTTTAAAAGCTCTCAACAGTTCACTCTGCTGATGTGCTGAGCTGCTACAACACTTCCTACCTGAGAGATGCTGGCAGTTTGGGAAGCTAGTTTGAGATCCTAGCACGGAAGGGAATGCGCATTACAAAGTATTGTTTTCAAATAAAGTGAACATAAAAACCAGAGAATGGAGAGAAGTCCAAGTCAATGAAATGGATACCAAGAACCCAAATGTCAAAAGGACCTTTGTACAGAACTTCCCTGTAAGGACAGCAGCATGATTTTGAGAATTTTCCACATTAAGGTATTATTTCAGTAACTGAATAGATACTAATTTTCAGAAATATCAGGTTTCAAATGTTTTATCTTCAATGATGTATTGAAACAAGCAAAATAATGTCAACAAACTATCTTGTATCTATACAGTGCTCCTGTTCTGTGTTACAATGGCACATGAAAAGTACAGGTACAAAGATGGTTAAAAAATAAATCTGGGGAAAGCAAAACTTATAAAACTTGACACAATGTTTATCAAGCCAAATATCAAGTCAAAACTAAAAGGTTATAAAGAAATTGGCTGAAGTAGGCTACAAATCACACACTTCTGCCTGCTGGAGAAGGTTCCCAAATACAAGAATGTCAGCTACATTCATAAATTTTACTGAATTTTTGCAGGTTCAGATTTTTCATTTGTCTAAATATGGCTTGAGATAGAACAGCTCTGGGAACCAACTTCTGAAAGTCTTGGCCTCTAATATTAGCACATTGTTCAAAAATAATAAAAACAATAAATGATTCAGACAGTTTGGAAGTTATTCTTGGAAACTTTTACATTTAAGAACACCATATGAAATCACTGCAACAAAATACCACGTATGTGTATTTTCTTTGTTGTCATTTTGACAAAATTTGGAATAGCAGCTAATGTTGCTTAAATAAACCAGTAATCCAAATATTAAGCTAACATTTAGGAGGTCCCATTATTCACAACATTATCTCAGCTTCTGGAAAGATAGAAAGAAATTTTGTAGTTTCCTGTAAGTACTTCTCTTGAGTTTAGCATGACTGCTGACATAAATTTTTCTCTATTTTGCAGCCAAATACCTCAAAATTAAGACGCTTCTTATGGTCTCTTTCAACCAGTGTCTGGAGACAAATCAAGACAAAAGAACTGTATTGATGGGGAGAGAGAAATCAAGCTCCAGAAACCTGATGAAGAAATAACTTTGGCCTAATTCTCCTCGGTTTTGCATGTAAATCACATACTTCTCACAGATTATACAAAGTGAGGTTATATCCTCATTTCACCATCCCTTTGTACTCCTGTGACTGCACAGAGCAGGAAAGAAGCAGGTTCCTTCTTGCAGAAGTAGACGATCCTATAAGACGCTATGTTGCTTATTTCTGAGGAACAGAGACTAACTTTTGGCCTTGATTGTGAATCTAAAGATCTCCTCAGTGAAAAAAGCAATAAAAATATAAAAGACTGAAAAAAACAACTCCTGCTTCCTTGCATCAAAAGAATATATTTTAGCAACATTGAGCCATTACAAAAATTAAACAACGTCCCTCCCTCTGAAAGTTGTAGAAATTGAAGAAAAAGCACTGACCAAATCAAAGCAAAACATCCTCCCAATACTCAGGTTTATGCATTGCCTGGTATTCCAGTGATTGCAAGGATGTTGACAGCTTTCATTTCAGGACACAGGAAAGACGAGGACCTCCGAATTCAGTTCGGTGCACTGTTCAGCTGCTTTCAGTCACAGTTACATTTTAAATCATTGAGGGAAGTGTTCACCGAAGAAGTAAACTAGTTCATTTTTTCTGCATGTCAATTTCTTCAGCTTTGAAGAAACTGACGCAGTGGGTAGGTTAACACTAAAAATGTTACTAACTACCCATAATAAATCTGGTGCATTCTGGTAAATTGTGGAACACAGAAAAGCTCAAGCTGGTAAGGAACTCTGCAGGTCGCCTTGTCCAAACCTCTGCTTCAAGTAGGGCTGACACTTTGGTGTAACATCACGTTACTCAACACTTCTTCCAGACCAGTGTTTGAAATTGCCAAGGATGATTACAAATACGCCACATCAAACAGATGGTGGAAATCCTTCTTACTAGAATGGGATTTCACGAAATTACAACAAAACAGGATAAAACGAGGCAATTAAGATAAGACCCAAGGCTCATTAAGTCCTGACAGGTGCACTTCCAATCTTTCCTTCAAAATGTCTCATGACAAATTCTGTAACACCTTGCAGCAATCTGCTCCACAGCTTACCTATTCATTCCTCCTCCTGATCCGTCACCAGACGAGTTAGGATTACAACACAGGGTTACCTGGGAGCTGGACCCACACTGATCCACCCTGCCCTCATTTGTTCCTTCCCTGCTTCACCAACTACTATTGTATCTCTCTCGGCACCACGCTTTGTCCCCAACAGCATCTCCCGCATCCCTCAGTGGAATTTCCACTCTTTCCCCTTCCTGTTACTTCTCTCTTCCACTCAACCAGCCCCTGAACACATCAAGACGTGGCACGTTCTTCTCTGCGGGGCTTCCACAGTGCCGAGGGTCCCCCGTGCAGCTGCGGCACATCGCGGCTCCCGGCAGCGGGGCACGGGGCGCTGCCCTGGGGCAGAAGGAGGAACGTCCTCCCCTGCCGGCACTCGGGAAGGGCAGCACCGCCTCTCCTCGCTCCTCAGACCCCTTCAGAAGGAGGTCATCCCCGGTGGGATCCGCCTCAGTTATCCTCAAGGGAACGCCTGCATCGGAACTGGGGCACTCGAGGAGCAGGCACGCCGGCGGTGACGCTCCTCCAGCCCATTCTGTCACCGGGGCCAGGCGACTCACCGCGCTCAGGTGTCCCTTTCCCTTCGGGGGAAGCCAGCGCTCCGAGCCCTGCCCAGCTGTCCTTCCCCGACACACCTCGGCTGTTCAGGGCAACCCTTTTACAGCCACCGGGCGCACACCGGAACGGGACGGGCGAGGAAAAAGCCACGGGAGTTCCACTAAGGGCGGTGAGGAGAAAGGGCGCAGCGCCCCCCGCGCTGGGGGACAGCCCCCGTCCCAGGAGACCCCGAGGAGCGGACTCTGCCTGCTTTTCCCCCGACGAACGCCCCGCGGGACACCAGAGCTCCCCCGCGGCCGCAGGGCGCCGTCCGCCCG
>WAAG01080175.1:0-26353 GCA_013390105.1 Tichodroma muraria
AAAAAACCCAAACAAACTAAAAAAAATCCACAACGAGTTTGAAACCTCATTATACAAATTAAAACAATAAAATAGCCCAAGATGGTTATATGCAGGTACGTACTGGGTCTTATTTAAATTTTATACTTGTATGTGGTAGTACTGACCACATACACTTTGATTCTGTAAGATTTCTATTGAAGGTGTCTGATGGTTTGTGGAAGATCATCTCTGGAGTTGCCCTATACACAGGCCAATTCCAGTGCCTTCTTCTCAGCATTAAGGAACATAACTTTCAGGATCATATTTTGAAGATACTCCGTGCACAATCTTCTCTTGCTGTGTCCTACTTTTTGTTTTTGATATGCTGAGGTTTTGTTTGCTTCTCAGAGTATGAGATTTTCAGCATGGACTGGATGAAAAAAGAGGTGTGTTCCTCCCTCTTCCAAAGACTTGCTGAACACTTAAAAACTAGCCCTTCCATATCTTCACACAAACTCTGTACAAACCAACTGGATTTTAGGACCCTAAGCTACTGCCAGATTTCCTTGTGAGAATTAGCATTTTTAAAATACTGACTTGAAAATTAGCTTCATCCAAAAAAACTTAATCTATACTTCCCCAGATGTTTGTGCACATTTCCAGAATATAGTAACATGCACCCGGAGAAGCTTATCCTCACTTGTGCAGAAAGAAGTACTTACTTCCAATATCTGGCCGCAGCTTTTTGTCATACTCTCTCAACAACTTGTTTAGTATGAGAGTCACATCTGTGTCTTGTGTTTTTGGAGCTAAAACCCATTTTTGGTTAGTTCCATCTTCATATTCATCCTCTTCAACCTTTCTAGAACTGCAAAACAAATGAAACAAATAGATATTATTTTACATAATTAAAATAGGATGCAACAGGATGCAGCAGGATGCAACAGGTGCAACACGATTTTCCCATTAACAATTGTTGAGTATCTGTGGATAGGTCATGACTGAAATTGTTTAGAAATTGTCTTCTGGAAGTGTCTTCAAAAAGCGATAATCTAGGAGATAATACAGCTATCAGAGTAGTATTTTATATCCTGTATTTTAATGAACCTATTCTGACTAGTTTACAATATACTTTTACAAAGAGCGAACATCTGCAGTATTACTTTATTAATACATCAAGACAACTGATTCATATCTTGCACAAAGGCTAATAAGAGTATTAAAAATTCAGATCTGTTAATGCTTCCTGATCATTTTATCCTATTAATAAATCATTATATTCTCAGTGCCTGAATTTCAGAGTTTAATGTATTACAAGGCTTAGAATTAAGAGCTCACTCCTTGAATTTGAGATGTATTATCACAAGCACACAAATACATTGCATAAATTAAACTGAATTTCCCTGCAGCTTTAATAACTTTTTTTAAAAACAGTACTACACCAAGAGTTGTAACTTTATTCCTTCATAGGTGAATTTTGTTTATTTTAAAGGGATATTAATGCAAAAGTGGTGAAAGTACAGTTTGGCCAGAATTCAAGCAAGAGCTATTTTCACACAAAACTAATTTCATTTGTGCAGCTTTTTGTGCACGGACTTTAAAACGTTGATTTGAAGAGGTATTTTTTGGTATCTTAGAAACCAAATCTGTTTGATGCCTCTCACTGGAGAAAATCTATGACAGACTGAGATGAACTTACTAGGAGAAAAGATAACCTCAGTGGTGGGTCCTATGGAAGGAATCATGTGTTGTTTCAACCTGCAATTGCCCAGGGGATATGATATAATTTTGCAACATTTCTACATAAATGTCAATAATTATGTGAGGTGCAAAGCAGCGGAGAATGAGAGGCACCAGCCTTGTTTGTTCATGGGATGTGCTACACACATAAGTGCAACTTTCTGTCTCTCCCTCTCCTTTTCTCCATAATGACACTAGTGTCTTTTAAAATACCTCAGATGTCCAGAAGACTTGATGAACACTCTATGTGAGCATAAAACATCCAGATACAAATATGAAAATTTAATCACAGAGGATCACCAACCCTCACACTGCTTGAAGACCACTATTAGAGAATTTAATGATAAACCGAAACTGCTCTACAGCCAATACGCCCCTAAGGATTAACCGTGAATCACTTAACACAACCTCACAATTTGCAATTGCTCTAGGCACAATTTCTATATAAAAATAATTTTTAAACCTAGACCCAGAGGATTTTCTGCAGAGAGCTCATAACAACTGAGTTGTAAAAGTAGAGAAAACTTAAGATGAAATTTTGAATAGACAACCATTATTTTTCTGTTACTGGGCTGTATTTTCTAAAAACTTGACTTTTTTTTCTTTTTATAATTCACCTAGCGAGCATTAAAAAAACTCAAGAGGATTTTGGGAGATTTTTTTTTTTCCATCAGGTTCATGACAAGCCCTGTGTTTAATACTGCTGTTACAGAACCATTCTCAAAGGAGGCACCATCTCCGAACATACATGGTTGATATTTGCGAGCTGAAACTCTGCAGTGGTGCTGAATTGATGATAGCAAAGAAGAACAAATCATAAGTCTTTCTCTGCTGCAGCCACCACAACTTTACCACAGGCATTCAGACTGCACCTGGAAATGAGAACTGAGTTCAGGTAGTATCATGATTCCCCTTTCAGGGAGATGCTGCTTTAAAACTAGTCTCTTGCTTGCAACAAGACTCTTGTCTAAGTCTAAGACTCTTGTTAGTAACAAGAGTCTAAGCAAGCACTGGCAGACCTTTTAGATCCCCTCACTCCAGCAGCTTCTTTCCTAGAAAGTACCTCCAAACCATTTAAATCCCTGCCTATGTTCTAGATTAAGATTGGAGGTGGGAGAGGTTTCACAGTGGATCAGACTAACACACTAGACACATATTTTTCAAGCTTTTTTGCTTTCTTCCTGCAGAAGTTATTATTTCCCTTCCATTGCTTGCCTCTACATAGTTAAGCTCCTTCAAGGCACTTGAGGTTGCATTTTTCTTTTGTAACCCTACTGGTGACAGCCAACTCCTATCATATTCCTGTGATCCAGAGAAATAACTAGAGGGTGATGGCAAGCCAGTCTCAAACTGGAAAGGAAGAAAGGTAACATGCCTTCCCCCAACTCTTCATCAGTTTTGATTCTGTAAGGAGACAGAGAATAGACTGTGCATAAACTGCAAGAGAGGAGGTCTAGAAAACTCGGAGAGGTTGTTGGGAAAGGGTTTATTTCCTGCAATAGGTGTGTCCCACACTTGCTGAGGATACTGGCATGAAGCATCCTCTAGTTCCTGGGGGGATTTAGGAGATAGACACCACGAGGTGTGGGACAGGCTGCCAGGGAGGGAGAGGAGAAGGCCTCTGAGCGTGCCTGCAGCCTGGCTCCTGGTGATTCTTACAAGGGGGGAGCTCAGCTGACCCCTTTGCTTGGGTTATTCTGTAAGGGTGTATGACAGCCTCGGAATGCCAAAAGGACCGACGTCTAAAAGGTCAGGGCTGACGCTGCCGGTTGTGCCCCTCGGTCCTCTAACAATGGCTACTGGACCCCCTCCGGGCAGAGCCTTCCCGACCCTGAGGCGGGGACCAGGGGATCGCGTATCCCGCGACTCACCCTCTCCCTGCTCACGCCGGCCCCGCCCGCGGATCCCCCGGGGGTGGCGTGGAAGGAAGCCGGGGCCGCGAGGGGAGCCCGGGCAGCTCCAGCCGCCGTCCCACCGGGTGCTGGCAGCCGCCCGAGGGGGGAACTTTCTGCCGGGCCGGCTCAGGACAGGGCCCTCGGGGGCGACCTCCGGCTTCACGCGGGGCCAGGAAGGGACAGCGGCGGTGCCACCGCCCCGGGCGCACCGCGGAGCCAGGCGGGTCCCGGGATGGGAGCGGGGTAAGCCGTGTTTGGGAATAGAGCCCCGGGAATAGAGCCCCGGCACGGCGCGGGAGAAGGTGGGGAGAGCTCGCTGCTCTTCCCGGGTGCCGAATATTTGCAAACTCCGTCAAACAGGACTTCAGCCCTCCAGCCCCAGTGCAGAGAGCAGAGGGGCTGGAGGGAAGCGAGGGGAGCGCAGACTTACCAAGCGTGGAACACTGAGAGGAGGAAGAAAACCGGCAGGAGCTTAGCGGACATGGTCCGGACAGCGCTGGCCAGGTGAGAGGTGCGGCAGGATGAAGGAAACGTTGTTCACATGGAAGGGAGAATGAGGCAGTGAGGTAAAGGTCTGAGCCTCTCCTCCTCTGTATTCTCAGCTTAATACCCTGAAGAAAACACTCTCTTCCACAACGCTCCGAGAAGGGAGGAGGGAGGCGAGAGAGAAAAGAAAAAAAAAAGCAGCAGAAGTGGAACGAGGGGGGAATCCCCAGCGGAGAGGCTGCCAAGGCCAGGTATAAATCAGTCTCCGCGGGCTGACAGGTGTTCAGCGGGCGAGGAGCTGCGGCGCGTCCCCTCTGCGGGCAGCCAGTTGCNCACCGGAGCGCTGCCGGGGACTGCCCCGCATCGGAGAGCACCTCGTCCCCGCTCCCTGCCCAACAGGTTCCCGCCTCGCCGGCAAGTGGAGGAGTCGGGAAGTGAACCCTGCCCCCGCCCCAGCGGGCGCACACACATGCACACAAGAGAGGGGGAGCAGCAAACCCGGCAGCCGCAGTCAGCCGGCAGCCGGGACTTCTCCCCGACATCACCAGCCCCATGCCCCAGACAGGGCGGCCGATGGAACGATCCCCCTGCTGCTTTGCGGGATTGCCCGCTCGCCCAAACCCCAGAATCACTTGCCGAAAGCCCTCCCACCGCCCGGGGCTGGAGGTACTCTCTTCAGACGGAGGGAGAGGGGTCGGGTGCTGGTCTCGGGATCATCGGAGCGACGGGCATCCCGATGTACACACAGGCGCAGATCCATGTAATCGGTGCGGCTGCTTACACGGACAGATAGACAAACACAAGGCAGTGTGTTTCTGTATGCCTCTGTATCTAGGTGGATGCATGCAGAAGTTTGCATGCACTGTACGAATGCATGGATACACATTTACATACACAAGGTATGCCAGAAAAACGTATACACGACAAATGAAGAGATCTACACGATCCTGTAGACCAGGTTACGTGGACTTACGTGTATATGGTGAACTTTGGGTTAAATTAGGTTTTTCTGCTGTGAAAACTCGGAAATGAGACAACAGTCAAGTGTATTCAGGGCAAAAATAGTTTGGGATTGGACAACTTATGTCTTTCTACTCCACTAGAACAGCACGGATATGATTTTTAGCAACTTCAGTTCTCTTCAAGTGTGTGGAGCTTTGCACTGGGCATCAGGGTAATAGGATATTCCAATTTCTTTTGTTTTCAGAATGGGAAGTGACAAAATTTCACTTACATAGTGGTAATTTGAAAACAAAAAACTCTGCCACAGGTACAGAGTCACCGCTTTCCTGTGATCAGAAATCTCGGGAGTGTAAATCTTTGTTTCCTTCTCCCTTAGACATAACTTCCATGTTCTGGGGGAGTCGTTTTTAATTGTTTAATTAAAAAAAAAAAATCTGCTGGAAAATGCAATCTTCCTTTTAGAGTAACTCCTACATGATGCCTAGAAGAGCTGGCTGTAGGGATTTCTGTTCCCGAAGTTAATTTTTGAAGGAACGACCCGGCTTAAGGAAAATCTGTCGTGAGTCAGGCGATTATCTCTCAGTTATTCACTTTAGAGGTTTTCTTTCAACCTTTCGGGTTTTATTGTTTTTTTTATTTCCAACCTAAACGCCTCTTTCCTAGATTATACAGCAGTTCTTTCGCGTTTACTTAGGCTAATCGCAGTTACTGTGAATTGCTACTAATCATTTGTTACAAGGCTGGCGCTCTTTTCCGCCACCAGCAGAGAAATGCTGGTGGAAGCCAGGCCGCCTGCTGCCCTGAGAAAACGAGGAAGGGAACGCACGGCGAATGCTCGGGGGTCGCCTGGGTTTCACCAGGAGTAGCTATGCTGACGGTCAAGCAGCACGCCGATCCGCTGGTGTGAAGTCTGCGGGAACACCGGCGCTGTGGGGCGGGCGGGAGGCGGGACGGGGCGAACAGGGGAGCCGCCGCCTCTCAGCGACCCGAGAAAGTCCCTCCAGCGCCGGTGCGTCCCGGCGGCACGGGGCTCCGGCACCGCCCCACGGCGACAGTCCGCGGACACTTGAAGGTCTCCTGAACGCTGCCGCTTATGCAAACATCATTTAGGGCTCCCAGGTCGCGCTTCCCGCGTCCCGGCTCGCAGCATCCGCGCGTTTGGAAATCAAGGACGGGAAGTGCCCGTCATGCAAGGAGGGGTTTCCCCTGCGCTGGCCATATACAAAAATGTGTGTACTCACATTTGTGTATACTCACACACACACTCAATTTGAATAAATAAAAGCTTCGCCCGGCCCCGGCGCCCTTCCGGGGAGCCCAGCAGCGCGAACAGCGCCTCTGCCGCGGTGGGCGGCACGAGTGAGCCAGGTAGTAGGTGGCTGAAAGACCAGGAGGAGAGACACCCCGGCGGCAATTTACGATCCATAAAACCAGGAATGTCAAGAGCTCCGCATCCCCGCTCTCGGCGGCCCTGCTCCGCGGGGACCCCCGGGCGGGAGGGGAGGGAGCCGGGGGCGGCTTCCCCGCCGCGGCGGCTCCGTCGGGAGCCGCTCCGCCTCTTCCCCGCCCGCCAGCCCCATCCCGCCCTCACCGCATCCTGCCGCGGTGGCGGGATCCTCTGGCGGCGGCGGCGGGAAGCGCGAGGGATCGGCCGGGGCCCCACCCCGCGCTGCCTCCAGCCGGCGGCAGAGCGCTCGGTAACTCCTGCGCCGGGACCGTGCGCCGGGACCGGAGCTTTATGTGGCCGTCGAGTCACTCAGACCCCGAGAAAGTCCCTCACAGTGTCCCCTCTTTCCTTGCAGAGTGTCAGAAATCCCCAAGGCTCGAACGGAGCAATATTGGTTCATTGATTATTGACTCCTTCTCCTCAAGCTGTAAGAAAAAAGAAAAGGTGATGTTTAAGGTTTTCTCTCTGTTGTCCTCAGTGAGCTACATGTTAATGCCAAAGTGATACTTTAGCATCACTCTTCATTACAACCTCAAGCCTCGGTCATCTCTTCTTCATAGTCACATGCTTTTATTTTTCTTTTAAGCACACTCGCTGCCTTTGCTGAGCCTTTCAAATTGTATATTCAGGTAAGGGTCATGATTATCCAGCACAGGTTTTAAAAAAAGAACATTCTATCATGCCATGTAAGGATAGTAAAATGTTTATATTCTCAGTAATATTATTCAGCACACCGAAATGCATCCACACTTTAACTTACCTTTCATTGCATTTTCACAGAAGGCAACTATTTTTCAACCTGAGGGATACCTCTGTGGCATGTCTTGTGCAGTGGGGAAGAATGAGCCTCTGAAAGTAGCTGTGCAGGGAGCAACAAGGGGGGAAATGCTGAGGAAGGCATACCTCACTTGCTAGAACTGGGAGCCCCATCTCAAGCACTGAACAGTTTGGGCACCTGAACTTTTCTGAGATTCAGTGTTGAAGGAGAGCCCTACTGGTGGTTTTCCTGGCACCCCAATGCTACCTATATACCATGAGAAGCACAGAAGGGAACTGGGGCTGCTCTGAGACAAAGAAGGAAGGAACTGAAACCCATCTCCTACAGCTCCTGGAGTCCTCCAGCTGAAAGCTCAATAGAGATTTCTAAGAGGCTTGAGCCAGTTTATTCTGACTGAAGGTCTCTTTTGCTCCTGCTGGAGCCTTTAGGTAGGAAGTTGAACCTCAGAGGCCCCCGTTACTTTCTGTGTGCTGTCAGTTCTGTCCTTTAGCACAGGGCTCTCTGCTCTCTGGCTCATGGGCAGGATGGTGAGAATCCCTCCTGATGCTGCCATGCTGGAGTTTTTCAGCAGTTTTGCATAGGCTTCTGGCAGAAGCATATCAAAGAAAAAAGCACATCAAAAAACACCAGCCCCCAGTGAATGAAGAACTGAGCCCAGATCTACTGATCTACAGATCTACAAAACTGCCTTGGGTGTCTGGTTCCAACATTTATTATCATATATGTGTTAAGTTATAGCAGGGGGTATAACTCTGTGTAGTAATTTTCCTCCCTACAAATCCAGCCTATCATTGTTGGTCCAGACCATTGCAAGCTATCAGGATTTCTCAAAAACTCTCCAAATTCATCTAACTGAAATTAGTTGGTATCTTTAATCAATATTCTTCCTTTTTACTTTGATTTTATCCAGGGACTAATTTAAGAAGCAGCTTTTAAAGACATTATGACTGTGAGAAGTGGTAGTTGCTTTTGAGGATGGCACCGAAAAGGAAATAATGCATTACAGAATGAGACACACTTGAGTCTAAATTAGGGGAAATCCTTGGAAGATCCTTCAGAAGTCCTTTGGGCTTCATAAAATCTTACTTCCAATCTTTCTATCTTCTCAAAATTGAACAAAAATCTATAACAACATAGTGGAAGATGCAAAACTGGTAAAGTGAAGATGCCATCTGAGAGTCACCATGCAATGATCATACTTAAGTATTTGTAGTGACATAAAAACATATAAAAGGTCAGAAATAATTCAAACAATTTTATAATTTCAGTGTCAATTCCAATCTGAGAAGCAAGGGTATTAGAGGAAATACATCCTTATTATAAAGAACTTCATCTCCAGATTTAAAAAATCTGCAAGTGCTACATTCATCTTCTCTGCATAAAATGAAGAGCAAAGCAGTTTCATTCATTTTTCTTCAAAGTTTAGATGTTGAGCAAGAATTTTTGAAAGATGAGATTATTTCATAAAATCATTACTTCCTCAGTTTTGTATAAATATGTTCAGTTATTCCACAGAGGGCACATTCCATTTAGAAAAAAGAAGAACATAACTCAAGATAACAGAAGAGGGTTCAGCTTTAGAAAATACATTGTTGCTTAAATTCATCCTTGAAGTAAGCTGGAACAGCTCAAATACCAGAAATTTAAAATCTCTGCCATCATATTTGACTTATTCTTTCATTCTTGGTACAAGGAAGGAAATTTGGCAGCAGCCTGCACACACTTCCTCTGCAGCGCTGAATTGTTGTGAACTGAATTCACTTCTCAACTCTTTTATCCTGAAAACATACATGAAAAACTCTATGGGAAGCAATTCCTATTTATTACTCCCTTTGGCCGTGACTAAGCTGTGAAGTAGCAGTGTCCTGCAGCGTCCTAGTTCACCCGTGCTGGGGGCAGCTCACTCCATTCCTGAAAGCCCAAGCTGCTTCCAGGGGATACCAGAGGAGGTTGGCGCACATGCAGATACCACCCCAGCCTGGGGCAGGATGAGGCCAAGGTGTTTTGGTTGAGCCAGGACCTGGGAAATGCTCCCGTCTCCCACAGTTCGGATGCCATCTCAGTGACTAGTGATCTCCCACACAAACAGTTCCACTGACTGTGGAGAGATTTAAATTGTGATGTAGTATATAATGGGAGGCAATAGCATTTAAGTATTCCAGCCTGGAGTGTACTGGCTCATAAAAGCATCTTCCAAACTATGGAACACCTAGTGTTCATGCACGAGCACATGCTGCAGGTAGACCCGTATTTGTTGAAGATGACTTCCACGTAAGTAAAACAGATGAGATTTAGAGACCCTTTCACTGACTCCTGCAACGGAGACCAGGAAATAATGCTGTAATACAGAGTAAGAGTCAGACTTGGATGTAAGCGGATAAAACCAAGTACAGAAACTCCCTGCGGCAGACTCCAGAACTGGCCTGGAGAAGATGCTACTCAAAGACGGCTCTGAGTTTCTCATTCACAAAACTCAGTCATGTAATTCTTTGAGTTTCTCACCTGAAGAAATAGCCAACGGGCTTTATTATAAAGTTTTCCCTTCCAATAAGTACTGCAATTTTTTATGGTTTTTGATCCCTGAAGGGCTAAAGGAATCCCCCAAGGGGATGATGAACAAGGAGGTGTGTGGCTGCTCAAAGACAGACAGGCAGGCTACATGAAAACAGAGATCCACATCCTCACCTTAGCTCAGGCTGAGGTAGATACACTGAATAGATGGGTGTGCCCCCTCCCGTGCTCCTGTTCATCAGCATCCAGTCATTTACTCAGTCCCATGGTTTCTCTATTGCCCTCAAGAATTTAGGAATTTCTCATTCCACAGCATCAAACAAAAAGCTTCAAAAAACAGTAGACGTGTAAGATCTTTTCCTTGGCAATTTTTAGGAAAGAAAGGGTTGAAGACAAGACACAAAAGAAGCCAGACAACTCCCCAGTTCCAAACCAGACCCTCACCTCAAAGTGAAGCATGAACTCTCCATTCTGTCCCCAAAAGATCATGGAATTGTTGCTCCATAGCAAAATAGCACCTAATTCTGCAACAACTCGATTCACTGTGTTCACTCAAGACATGTTTCTGTGCACACATGATAGCGTGTGCATGTGTGCTTTCCAGTTAATTCTTCAGCTTCTCTGGTGTGCTCTTTGGTCTTTCTAAAAGGATAACCAGTATAAGAATGACATTTTGCAATCAAATGTTGAATGCATTTTTTATTTAAACATTAAGATTTAATTACAAAAGCTTCTGGAACAATTAAAGGATGCCAAGGAGGAAAGAGCTGAAAACTCAGACTGCATTTTCTCATTCATTGTGAAAGCAAAACACATTGTCAGCAGCAAGGCGTTTTATAGAAAAGTTTCAGATGGACAGTACAAAGACCTTTCTGTCAATATTGTCACTGAAACACCTTGCTGTCATGAAGCACATCTTTTTTTTTCTGATCACACTTCCTAGTGTTGGCTGATTGTTTTTTTGCAGTGGGAAACAAGTAATAATTATTGCAGAATTACTGTAATTCCTTTTTGCTAATCTCTGCTAATATAACACAGTCTTCTTCTTGGAAAAATGTCCAAACATAATTTACTTCACCCTGATAAAAATGGCTAATGCTGTTGTTAGAAGTTTTCTTTGCACAAGTATGTTCCTAATCTATGTTAATTTCATGCAATATAATTCTTATTTTTTGGAATAAATACTGAGAATCATTAGAGAGAATTCCTTGGAATGCAAAATCCAAACAAACTTCGTATTTTCATTTAAGGGCAAGATTCTGTCATCTTTATTTACATAAGTAGCATCCTGCTCCCTATGTTATTTCACTGCAAACTAGTCTCAAGCAGTGAAAATCATCATAGTCCCATTAGGATTTACTGCATTGTATTAAACTTCCAATGAAAATTGGGCTGAGCGGTTTTGTCTGTGGAGTAATGCACTACCTGTAACTAGTAAAGGTGTTCAAATATAGCCCTACACTTAATAATTTGGCACATTTACAACTGGCGTTACTCAGTAACTTATCAGATGACAACAGTGGAGCTCTTCTGTAAAATATAGGTTAAGCCCATATTTGTATGACTGTACATCTGAAGTATAAAAACCACGATATGTAGTACACTTGAACAGTTAAAAAATATAACTTATTTTATTTGTAAACTATCAATGCAAGATACTCAGCAGCAAAGAAGCCATGTTCAATGTCTTCTGATCTTTTATAAAGCTCCATTGCTGTAAGTAATATAACTGTCTCCAAAACATCTGAGGTTACATGTAGAAACAATCAAGGCAATATTATTTGTACATATTATTAAACATGCAAAAAACTTCCTGAAGAATATTGCCCAAATGAAGAAAGTCATCTGGATCTCAAATTTTCCTTGGTAGAATCTGTTTTGTAAGTATGGCTCACATGTGGCTCCAGAGTACTTCAGTTTATTTTGGAGAATTGGCACCTTTAATAACAGGCTCCCTATTCAAATATGTGGCCCAGTAAACTAAGTTAAAAGTTCCAAACAGCACTGGAAAAATTATCCGGGACATTTTGTCAATCTTACTGATGCTGTTGTAAGTCTTTTTGCTTTCAGCAGGCTTTTCTTCTGCAGGCTTCACTGGAGCAGATGTAGTGTTTGAGATGACAGATGGGGCTGAGTCTTTTGGCATGTTTGGTGCAGGAGTCATCTTCCCGGTGCTGTAGGTATTAGACGGTTTATTTCCCAGCAAGTTGCGCTCTTTTTTCTGCAGCGTAAAGAACAAAATGTTATACCACAAGAACAGAAAGTGGAAGCGTTCTCAAGATACTGACCCGAAAAGATGAGCACCGTAATCAAGCATTCCCGTTCATGCCTGTTGGCTATTCTGACTTCGCCTATCAAACAGATGTTTCTGCCTTGATTTTGTAGCCCTTACTCAAGTGTGACTATCCCTGATGGGAGAAAGCTGAGACTCATTGGCTGGACCCACATCCCACCTGGCATGTGCATTAGCAGCTTCTTTTGTCAGTGAGATGTGGTCTTGCATCTGAAGAGGGTGCTGCCCTATGCACAACTGAGAAGATGTGAACTTCATTTCCCCAGCTGCTGCAAAGAGTGTGGGTAAGAGCTCACTGCCCCTGCCAGCTTGGCCTCTTTATAGGCTCTTTTGGGATGCCTGTGAGTATGAGCTCTGTACACAGATTTACTAAGAGTCAGTCCTATCCCAAAAGTTTCATTTCAGCATGAAACTCAAGTTTGTATTTTCACAGAACCAGTATTTGGTTCCTTTCTTTACTGTGGTTGGGACCCCGACTCATGAAGCTCAATGTGAGCTTTTTTTATTTATTTGGAAAGCATATTTATATATATGGAGAGCATACAGGGAGTGCTCTGCAGAGATATATTTCATGGTGTATGTTCGGTCTGATCACTGAAATCCCACGCCCCATGTACTTAATGCCCAATGTGCTTCTTCAAACAGTCCTCTTCATACAGAAGATACTGATATGATAGATACTGGTAATCTACCTCTGTGAAGGGAAGGCACCATATTTCCTTGCAAATTTTCCTCTACAGGAAGGTAAAAGTATGTCACGAGGTAATTAAATACCTTTTTCACAAAGAAGCTGAAAATTGACTGTTCAGTTATTTAACCTATACTGAATACCTGCTTTTTTATTTTAGGTATTTAAAAAATGTAAGTTAAGCACCTTGATTTTTGCGGCTTCCTGGGCTTTTTTGCCATCCCATGCCCAACTCCTCTTGGTGAAATAATTGACTGTTGCAAATTCAATCAATGCCGAAAATACAAAGGCATAGCAAACAGCTATAAACCAGTCCATTGCAGTCGCATAGGCCACTTTTGGCAAAGAGTTACGGGCACTGATACTTAAGGTGGTCATGGTGAGGACTGTAGTTACTCCTGCAAAGAAGAAAGTAAGAGTCAGAGATCAGTTTGCTAACCTTACGGGGATCCCGAATGAGTTATGCGCAGGTCCCAATTCAGCAGCATAGCTAAGAAGGCCACATGAAGCCCATCAGCGTTTGCTTATTATGGTTTGAAAGAAAAAATGAAAACCTTCACCCTTAGATCTGTTTTATTCTGTGGAGTTCTGGTTAGTTCTAGCTGTAGTGTATTCAAATAAAGATTTTTAGGGTAACACAAGCCCAAGGTTTATAACTGTCAGAATGAAGTGGGATTACTTATTCTCTTATACAGAGATTGCATGCTTAAAACTGTTGATTGTTACTAGTTTCCTTGACTGTAGCTCCTCCTTTCCCATATGACAGTAAATAACAAAACAGCCACTGGTTTCATCTGTGGGAAGATTTCCCCAAGAGCAAAAAAAACAACTTTCAAGGTTTACAGCTTTGTAGACCTAGAATCAGTCAGCAAAGTGATGCTATTACCTGTACCATACACCTTGCTGAGCTGATTTTCGAACAAAGCCGACAACTGGCTTCAGGAGGCTGGTACAGAAAAGTGACTCCTTTAAAATAGCTGAACAAAGTCTTACTCAATAAACTCTTCCCACTCCCTTTGTTTCTCACCTAGTAAAAATCTTGTATTTCATCAACCTTCACTTGAGAAAGTGCTTACTTTCTGCAATCTTCTAGGGATAAACCAAGTAATTTAATGACACCCCAAAGGTTTTTTCCATAACAATTTCTTCAGTAAATATACATTTTCTAAATGCAAAGTCGTATTAATTTGTTTGATGGTAATAGAGATAACTGTCACTAATTAACCTCTACATGGTTTTCCCAGATAAACATCCTACAACAAAGATAAACAAAATGTCTTGAAGTGATATCTGCTTCAAATGCCTAGCTAGGGTATTCATTAAATATGATAATCTGTCTTTTTTTTCCTAAACCATCCAGTATCTGCCCAAGTGGAAAAAACCCAACACAAATCACACTAATCTAATTCTACTATCTTCTGTCCTTAATTTTTACATAATTGATTGACCAATTTCTGTCATAACTTTACAAAAACAGCCCAGACAGGGCTTTTGATTTTCAGTTTAAACCAGGTAAGAATGAGAAAACATTTACAACATCTCAAGCAGAAATAAACAGTAGTGAACTGTGGTTTTGTTACAGCAAATCACTTTCACAAGCCACAAAGATCCTATCTGTATTCTAGGAGAAAGTGAGATACTCACCAAAGACAGTTCTAGCAGGGACAGATTCTCTGTTTAGCCAAAATGACACTTGCGATAAGATCACAGTCATAATGCAAGGAAGGTACGTTTGGATGACAAAATAACCAATTTTTCTTTTCAGATGAAAATGGGCTGTCATAATAGTATATTCACCTAGAAGAAAAATGTGCATTTGAGTAAAATAAGGAAGATTTAGGGACTGAACAAGGCCAGCTCCAACCCCACCATTTGAGGAAACCACTCAGCCATTCTTAATTTCATGAAAAATGTCTGGATTTCTGCGCTGTGGAAAAACGAGACTTGAGACAGAGGTGCTGCTAGATCCTCGCAGTCTTCACATTCAGTCTCCAAAGCAGAAGACAATGATTGCTATTCCTACTACACTGAAAAGCTGCAGTGCTCCTATGCACCTGGAATGTTTTGATGTACACAGGCTTAAAAATCTTGTTTGCTGGCACTGCCTCAACACTGTCTGGTTTTGACTCAGTCCTACAAACTCTTGTTGCATGGTAACAATTAAGACCCTTGACTCTTAGAAACCTGATTTAGCAGCAGGATTAAACCTCATTAGGGAAACTGTTATGACCAAGCCATCAGTTTTCAAGAATGAAAATGGATCCAGACACTCCTTCTGCACCACATTTTAGGGCTTGCCAGTCCCAGCATCTTCTGCGAGAACTTCCACTTTGCATATGGATCCTGGGATGTCTTATTAATCTGAGTACCCAAACCCTTCAGATTGCTGGTCCAGGAAAAAAAATGTCCCTCTAATGCATGCAGTATTCCTAGAATTTGGTACACTTTAGCCCTTCAAAAGATTATCTTTTTCTGGATAGATACTGTGTCCTGTCTTGTTCACCTGTGCAATGAATATTGTACTGCCTGCATGCAGAGTTCCCTAAAAGCTGCTACAGCAGTGCTAAATTCCATTTCTTTTTCATATGCCAAATTCACAGCATTTCCTTAATATGCTGTTTACAGGCTTCTCTGAATTTCAATAAAAGCCTAAATAAATGCACTCAAAAATCGACAGACCAGCTGTCACCTTCCCTAATGTTTCAGAAAAAATCCAACCTTAACCAGTTCTTTCAGATTGTTCCTGGAAAATCATATAGTTGTTACTGAGGGCTATTCCTGGTGGTAACTGCTCCCTGGTTCTTTCAGAGCATTTCTGGAAAACCACGTAGTTGTTAGTGAAGGTTATTCATGATGGAAACTTCTCCCTAAATCCAAAATCTTGCTAGCTAAAGGCATGCTACTATTTGCCTAGGAATAGTAACAGTAAAAACAAAATGTAATAAAAAGCAATCCATCCCTTCAAGCCCTAACAGTTTTTCACTGATATCAAAATAATTTAAAAGCAAGCATCACCCAGTTGGGTACTGATGAATCAGAGTAATGCCTATTTTGAAATATATATTGTCCTTCAAGAACAACTATAGCTATAATCTGTTGCAAGATTTGACTGTTAGTCTCTACAGAACATCCACAAAAGGAAAATATCCAACAGACTGATTCTGCCTTGAGTGAATAGCCTGAGCTGTGGCCAGCATTACTAAGCTATTAGATTTGGCAGATTACTTCTAGCTGACAATATGGCTAATTAGCAGAGAACAGGTTTACAGTGAAAGGGTTTTTGCAGGTATAGCTGCATGCATTACTATGCTACGGGAGCTCTGCTATTCTGCATCAAGTTTACAGACCTTGTTCATGCTGAGGATTTTAGACAGAAAGTGAAATAGCACGAAAATACCTTAACTGACATCCTGCCTCAATCTTTATGTCTTTCTTTGGAGTCTGATTTTCTGGTGAAAAAAAAAGTGATGTGGAAATGGACACAGAATGCCGTGAAACTGGGGAGAAAACTCCTGTGAAGAAAAGCCTAATTCCCTTCCACTTAGTGCAATTTTGAACCAGGGAGACTGAACATGCAATGGTCTCAGGAGGAACCCCACTTGCTCTTTATTAAGGAGCATTTGCATTAGGGTCTGCCTGCCTGTAATCTCAGGCAGAGAGACTGTTTCTCAGCTGCTGCTGCACTGGGATGTGTTTGAGTCACAGTTTCCCTGCTCACTACAGAGTGAGAATGTGCATTATCAATTTTGACAGTATGCTCTCAGAGCTGGAATAAAAAAAAGGACCTATACAGCTTCAGAAGAACAACAGGCCCTCTTTTATTCATTTTTAAAACACAGGAAATGAGTGCCTATATTCTGATGGCCCTCCACAGCTGATTTTTACCTTACCATTTTCTTTAACCTAGCAAAACTCTTGTCTCCACTAAAATAATCATAGCACCTTGATTTTGTACTTGCTCTTTTCCCAGCTGATATATTCTTTGATTTCCCATGCTGTCCCTTTCAAAGATGTTTATACTAGGAATACTTCCTCCAGTAGACTTAGGGCTTAAGAAAACCCCACAGCTTGGTTTTTAATGCCCTGGGACCACTGCTTAAAGTAAAGCTAAAAGCTGCCTGAGTTGGCCTTTCGTTTATAGAATAAGATACTGGCTCTGTTGGAGCGGCAAAGCTCCCTTTTACTTCTGTAAGGCCACCGTTTATTCTTAGACCATAAGCTTTCTTGAGCAAGAGCTAATTTTTGTTATAGGTTTATGTAGCACTTAAAAGAGAATCCTGTTCCTGATGGGGTCCACTCATCACTGCAGAACACAAATTAATGTTAGTAAACAAAAACAAATCTAGTACTAATGAAAAGCCCTAGAGCAGAAATGGCTGCACTTCTTCATGGAGCTGTGTTACTGTGCTGCTGCTCTAAGGGGTTTTTTATGCTTTAAAAGCTGCTACAGTATTTTTTTCATATCTAGTTGACAGCATTCTGGAGATCACTCTTACAGATTTTCCAGGATCTTACACACATTATTCCATTGCCATTATGCTGAGATTCAGTTGAGTACTTTTAGGAGGCTAGACCAGCCCCCAGGCTTGTTTGTTTATTGGATATACCTGGACTCAGTTCTATCAATGGTTGTTCTGGCAAGATCCTGACATTAGGTACATTAGACACCACCCTGACTATGCTGACATCCAGAATATTTTGGCCCATAAAAAATCCATGTTCCCTTTTATAGTGATACTAGGGAAACATTCATCTCAAGAAAAAATCAGAATTATTTGGTTCAAAATGAAAAGCTGGATGATTCTTTTATTATTTAGGCTTTGGATATTACAGAGCTCGGGCTCCAGCTGGCAGTATACAAAAGAGTGGGTTTATGTTTTGTTTTGTGCTGCTGCAGATCCTAAGTTAGCTATGAGAAATTCTGGGTATGGGGAACATAACTGGGCAACCATTTGTGGAAAGCAGCAAGATCTACTTGGACTCAAATCTCATATCTGATTGTTTTCAGCACTTTTATCACCAGGACATAACAGATGCTGGTTCTGTTGGAAGCAGTGTGAGTAGTCAAATGTCTTTCTCTCAGGTGAATAATGTTCAGGGATGTTAGCATAAAACCCCCTCAAAAATCAAAAAAACAAAGAGCCAAAAAACCAAACAGGTGGCACATGACAGGGCTGTTTTCTGTGCCATGGCTAAAATGTTCCAAATTTCAAGATTGGTTGGAGAATTAGGAATACCAGGGTATTTTTTTCCAAGAAGCCAGCCAAACGGCAGCTTGCCTACAAATCAGCAGAATCCCAAGGAAGTGGTACAGCTCTGGCACTTCCATTTTAAAAAAAGTTTGCTAGAAAGATGGGCATAAATGATCTGTGACATACACAAACATTTTGTCTATGCAACTGCAAGGGCTGTGCAGTTTGACCTGTGTGTCATAAAAGCCACAAAAGATCCATGCACTTGGATTACGCAACAGCTATTTGGTTTTTCTTTTTCACATTCAACAATTCAATAGAAGGAAGAAATGCCTTCGATGGCCATTCGTAAGTAATGCTGATTACTGGCCTCCTACGAGCTTGATGAAGTCCAGAAAATCCATCGTTGACTGATGCTTTCTCTGTGCAAAATCGGATTTTTGTATTTTGCTAATCCCCGGTTACAATCTGTGTCCTGCTCTTTGTGATCCACCCGGCAATCAGAATCCAGCCAGCCCAGATGTAACCCAGGACATTAATATAAAATCTTGACGTTGGAAACACTGCATTTATTAGCATAAATCTTAAATACGTGAGGGAGGTGTTTACTGTGCGGAAACTTTGGGATTTGTCTGGAGTGTTCCCTTGGGCTGAGGAGTACAAGGAGCTTTCACCAGCAAAGCGGCAAACTGGAAGTGGCCTGGAGCTGACACGCTGGAGCACTCACTGCCTGGGCTGGATGGTTTTCTTGCTCTGAGGAGCAGGACGAGGTTGTAGGAGATGCTCCAGTACGTCCTTTGGATCTTTTTCTTGGCAACAATGAAGGCAAGAGGGGAGCTGCCATTCATTGCAGAAAACAACGCAGCTATGATGGTGAACTGGTAAGGAAAAAAGTGTCTTTACTCTTTAATGGGAGATAGTGTACTCATTCTTTTTCTGCAAAAGTGACCACTCTCTTTATATGTTTCTCTTGACTTTATGAATCTTTGCTTTAGCATCGGCTTTGTGTCTCCTGAAATGGGCAAGGGAGGGGGTAAATGTCTATAGGATGGAGACGGCAGTCAAATTTAGTGTCTGCCCAAGGCAAGCCTTCCCTCACTTTGTGTATTTTCTGGAGCACAAGCAGCAAACTCAGATGTCTCCTCTTTATTTGCCAGCTGGAGCACAATGTTTTATGCATCTTTATGTTTCGGTCCAACTAACTTTGTATGCAAGTGTATATGTACCTGTTTTCATGTCTCCTAAATTTCCTACAGATTGTAAAAGGTTCCTAATTTAACCTATACTTTGTATTTTGTCCTCTACAACTCTGCCCATCATTTTTCACCAGGGATACAGTTATCACCAGCAGACTCTGTTGGGCTTTGCCGGCAGGAATCTCTCCCCAGGCATGTTGCCACAGGCTGCCCCTTTCCCCAACCCGAGCCCCTTGCAACCACCAGCAGTGGAAATCCCCGTTTTCTTCATGGCAGGCTATTTCATTCCCACCTCCTCCCCCTCCCTTCGCTGGACGCCACTAATGCTCTCCAGTCGAGTGCATTGTGTAACCTGGTTAAGCCCCCGTCCTACTGAGTGCACGTGATCCCTTGTCCCGGCCTCGCCCCCCCCCCCCGGGAGTCCCCCCCACACCAATGCACACCCAGGGCTGCCCTTGCGTGGGAGCCTTAAGAAGCAGGGGGGAACGGCTCACGTGGATGCCCGGCCTGGGATTAAAGCTTCTTTGCCTCCCTAATGCTGCCACATCTGGCGCCTCCGCTTCCAGCCCGAGAGGGAATGGGAATCCTCGGGGTTTGCACCTCCTCTCCGGCCACGTGGTCCCGCGGACACGCTGCAGAGCCGTGCCACGCCATAGTCCCCCCACGCGGTTCCATCAAGCAATCATTTTAAAGCGATGATTGAAACGGGTCGAATGCGTGGGTGGTGTTTGCCTCCCAGGGTGGTTCCTCCCTCGGGAAATAAGCCGGCAACAGCGCTGGCAGCCTCAGCGAGGGCGATCGTGGAGAAACTGCGTGAGGCTTCTCAGGCACTCCTGTAAATACCAGGAGCTTGCACGCATCTTCAGCCGCAGCCTTTCGATGTACCTAAAAGCCAGCATTTAACCCTCTCATTGTTTAAATGTCTCTGCTAAGTGGCCATGAACCTGCACAGGATCTCCCTAGCACTCCACATCCCACAGATGCTTCCTTAGCCTTATTGAAAAATAACCAGAGCCTGTGAATCCCCCCTCCTGCTCCAGCCACCAACAACCGTGGGATGCTGGGATCAGCAACCCCCTACCTGTACTGGTACTGATGTTTTCCGTGCCCACGGTTTGTCCCATCAGGTGGTACTGGTTAAGTCGTGAGCCATCCTCGGCCACCACCACAGATGTTGTGGTGCTGTTAGTCCACACATAGATCACTTCAGAATTGGGGTAAGCATCTGCCAACAAGGGGGAAAAAAAGACAGTAAGGAGTAAAACCCGCTGTGTAGTATTTTAGTGGATCCTTAAATGATAATGACAGGGAGAGAGAAGAATGGAGGAGTGAGAGTGAATGGATAAAAACAAATAAAGATGATATAATCATGATCCCATATGCCCAGCTCAAAAAATATTAGGTTGAAGCCTACTAATATAAGAGATATGTGGGATGGTTTGTGAAAGGCTGGAACAGTGGAGGTATAAATACAATCCATCACAGCCACTCAACTGGGGAAAGTGCAGCTCAGACCTATACTCACCTCACTGATGGCTCCTAAACCCCAGCAAGCTGCAAAAGGTATTTTGCTGAAGTTCCCCATCAAAACCTCAGACACCTTGAATTCCAGGACAACAGGGACCCTCTGTGTCTTGTCCTGTCTCCAGGATAGAATTCTAAGTGATGTCATGAACAAGTGCTGGGTCTGGTGTGTATGCACGGACTGGAATACATACGTGTGGGTGAGGGCATAGGTCTTGCATGTGGATAAAGGAATCTGGAATGTGCCTGCCTGTGCCTGTGATGCTGAAGAGCAGACACAGGACACAGGGGTGAGAATGCATGAAGGAGAACAGGAATGGGGCAGGAAGCTGCGAGGAGAGGTATGTTTGTGCATAGCAGAATGCGTGGTGGTGTGAAAACACCTGCACAACTTCAGATGTGTATGTGATTTCTCTCATGTTCATTTAGAGGTCCTAGGAATTAAATGTGGTCACAGTACTGCAAACTCATTCCTCCCTCTATAATGCTGCTGTAACTTTTAGTGCTCTAACATCCAGAGTAATCACAGTATTATAAGGGAACCTCTTACAGACAGTCAACGCTGGGGTTAGATTTTAAGCCTTCTCTGCAGATGGTCTCAAAAACCTCAGGAGACAACTCTGTATTTAATTATATTTTATTTAATATATGTAGCTCTTATACTTTTTAGAACTCCTTTAGCATTGAAAGCCTTCAGGTCACATTCCTGCAAGCATATTACAGCAGGCTAGAGTACATTGTACTAAAATCTCTGGAAAGCAGGCAAGGCTTACTCTCCAAATGGAAGGTGAAAAGCAGGTAGGCTTGGAAGTGGTCTGAAGTCAGATATTAATATCTCACCCTTCTGCACTTTTTAACTTAGAAGATGGGAGTGCAGAATGTTTCTTTCTGGAAAAAACCTGACATCCTAGTTCAGGAGACAACACGTGGCGGCTCTCCACATCAGGACTTGAGAGTCAAGGACAACAGGCTAGGTAGAAGGACGTGTACTCACTCCATCAGGAAAACTGCGTGTTTTGTTTGCTAGAGCAAGTAAACTGTCTTGGAAAGGTGCAACTCCATGGAGAACTTACAAAACATTCAAAGGCATTGGGTCATAGGCAGTGGGTCAACATGAGCTTCTGAGGCACTGCCAGGACAAGAAATATGGTAAGGTTCCATAAAACCAGGAATGTCAAGCAGAAAATGGGAAGTGATCCCAGTTCAGGCTAAGAGCATGTGTGTAGCACAATAAACTTCACTTGAATGCTAGACCAGATAGCAGAGAAGAAAACAGCACCTTCTTTGCAGTGTTATTAATGTTACTGTGTCGTATGTGGGAGGCAGGGCACTAGGCTAGGTACACCTTTGCTCAGACTCTTTTATGGCTTTTCATTCACACCTCAGAAAATACATAGAAATAATGAGGACACAGAGGGTCCGACAGTTCAAAATTCAGACAGTTCAAAAGAAGGTTACAGGTACCTCCAAGGACTGGAAAAATAAGTCACAATTTGAAACTTAAGCAGCTCAGCTTATTCAGCTTACTGGTAAAAAGCTGTGATATAGCTCAAGCTCTGAGTATAGACACTTGCATAGAGAAATCTGAAACCAGGGGGAATCTCTTAGACTACTCACAAAAGGTGCCTGAAAGATGGTTCCAGGCAGATTTAGATGAACAAGAGGGCAGAATTTCCTAACTGAATGGGAATTAGTATTATATATATAAGTGGATAACCTTCTGAGAAAAAAAAAAATAAATGAACTACTGTCACTAGGAAGACAATGATAATTTGAAATCTTTTTTTGTCATGTATCTGACAGTTGCTGCTGCATCCAGGGCTGGAGATGATCCTGGGTTTGGAGTTTGAGAATCTACAAATATTTCATCCTTTGTTAGCCATGCAGGCCTGCCCACATGCCTTCCTTATGCTTGTATTTGTAGCTCTGCATTAAAATTACTGTAATTACATGTCATGATCTGCTTTGAAAGGCTAAGAAGGAATGTCTTCCCTATTTCAAAATATTTGCATCACAAAAAGTCATGGAATTTCACCTTCCCTTTAGAGCTGAGGTACTTCACTATCTCTGAGATGATTACAAGTTCACAACACACCGTACTGTAAATAATTTCAAAGCCAGATCTGTAGAAGACATGCAGGAGGAGATGGATCTATTTTAAAAAAGTGATGCAGAAAGCCCTCCTTTTTTAAAATGCTTTTCTGGTATATGTTGTTCATGTGCTGATTATCCCCAGGGAATGTGGGGTATGTTTAGATAGATTTGGGATTGTCAGAAAATTTGATTTTTACCTATGTTACTTCCTATGGAAAAAAAAGCTCCTAACAACAGCACTGGACCTTTTTTTCTGGGATGATCTAGATGTATCCCAACTCAGCACGTCCTGTCTCTGCAATGATCCCAACCACCAGGATAATTGGGTTTGTCCTGTTTTCTGATGATGATACACATTAATTCATCCTGACTAGATGCTTCCCAGTGTGAGTACTGTAACCAAATTCACTGAAATTGCAATCACACAGGAATTTAGGCTTGTAAGGCTTAACAAGAATTCAGATGCTTTGGTTCTCTCGTCTGCCTGGCCTGCGGGGCAGTGGAGTCTAAAAATAATTCAACACCTCTGCTGTGAATTGCAGCCTTTACTGGGTGCTAAAACACAGTGGAACAGGGTTGGGGGCTCCTACGCTGCAGGCTCCAGCAGCTCCTCTTGCAAAATACCTGCAATTCAGACAGAGGCCACAAGGTGCCAAAACTCCAGATCTCACAGGTGTGCCTAAGCATTTCTTCATGAGGCTGTTTTCTTTTGAAAGCATGTCAAGGGGGGTGCCAATCCCAGGCCAGCTGGTGAGAAGGGAGAGCGTTCAGGCAGACAAGAGCACAGCATGAGGCAACTCCCTGCCGGGGAGGAAGACTCTTGTCTGTAGGTCCTTTCTCACAGGATCCATTGTGAGGCTACAAGACGGAGAGCTGTGTCACTGCTAGGCCAGGAGTAGCGTATCCATGGGAGAAGGGAGAACAGCTCATCTAGAAAAGACTCTTGTGCAAGGGCAGGATGGTTATAGCCAGGGCTTTAAGACACAAGAGGATAACAAGTGTGTTCCTGTGGAACCCAAACCAGTGCAACCTGCAGTGATTTTACCTCCCCAGGAGAAGTCTGTCACATTAGGAATAGCATGAATTTACCCCAATCTAGATATATTTTGTTGTGATGGATTACATATATGTGATGTGATGTGATGTGATGGATGATATGATCCTCATCTATCTTCCATGCAAATAAAATAAAACATGGTTTGTGTTTTAAGACGTTCTAATACAAGATTTTTGACTTCGTGCCTCCTTTCCTTACTACCCATCAAGTTCTGACAGGAAAAAGCCACCCCATGCTCCTTGGTGTGGCAGCTGACCATCTCTTTTCTGGTCATATAGATAAACCTCCGGAGGGATAAGACTGTGTACTTTTAGCAGGTAGCTGTCTTCCTACTGCAAACCTTATGCCATATCCTCGCAGAAGCCACAAACTCCAGTTATCCCACGCTTGACAACCAGAACCTCCAGCTCTGCGGCTGACAACCCCTGCTGTATAATTAGGCATAGTCATATTGAAAGCTGAAACTGTGGGAGTAGTCTAGAATGACATTATTTTGCTATCAGGGTAGAAGTACTAATGGAGACACGGTATTATTCACTGTCATACCAAATTTTGTAAAAACACTCTTCCACTTAAGCAAAGCTTCCAGTAGGTTGCCTACTAGCCTTGCTTGCTGGAGCACTGAACAACTTCAGGTCTTGCTGCTTACAGATTTGAGAAAGGTGTACCAATAAAAGGAAATACAGAAATATATAATCTCCTTTACGTTACACACAGGGTGGGGACGTCTCCCAAAGGGTGATAAGAAAATGTAGTTGCTGCTCTGGGATAGCAAGCTGAGGAAATGATGCTGGTGGTTTTGCAAAAGCAAACTCAATGTCAAAGCCACTGTGAATCCAAGTGAGACTGCTTTGTGTTTATTCTACTTTAAGCAAGTGTGTGTCTTCTGGATTTGTGAATCCAAATAATTAATCTTGTATTCTTTACAATCATTTTGTTGTCTTGTCAAAGAAAGGAGCAAGCCTTATTAAAGTATCCTTTCTCTTCTATGCTCATTTCTTTGAAAAAGGGAAAAAAAGATAGCAGTTAAGATGAACAGCTAAAATTACAAAGCAGTATAATGTTATTAAATGTGAGAGAATGACAACAGACATTTATTTCTACTGGACAGTTGATAAATGGCTGCAGGCTTATCACCTACCAGAATGATGAAAGAAATAATATCTTCTCTTATATGTTTATTGACAAGCAGATCTATTTTTTCTACATTCTAGCATCCAACATACACCACATAATATAAAAATGGTAAAGATGTCCCTTGCTCTTCTCCCACCCTTTCCCTGCTCCTGTATGTCTGGCAAGGAAAGCCAGACATGGTCTTTCTTATGCCAGTGGACAGTGAACAGTGGCCAGGGGAGAGACCACAACCAGAGAGGTTATAGGAACATTAAGGAAACATTAAGGAAAAGTCTAGCAAAGCACAACAGTAAGTGGGTAAGACCTGGAGGATCCCAGACATTTGCCTTGGCATTGAGGATAGCCCTGTTTTCATTTGCAGATGAAGCAGTGTGAGCAGCGCAGAATCCTCCCTTCCATTCGAAAAGCAACTCACAAGCAGGGAGTTTTCTACCGCCACTACCCCAGGGAAGTGGTGGCATCTGTGGCTACTGACAGACACTCTCCTTGTTTTTCTTTCTCCTCCATATTTGAAAGAAACTCCAGGAGGAAAACAAAAGTGATGGTGGGGAAGAGTGTTTCTTGGCACCTTAAGTCAAATAAACCTAAATGTGGATGGATGAACCCAAACTTCAAGTCTATGGGACCCAGATGTATTTCTGGGACTGAATTTTTTAAGCTGTAACCCCCTGAAAAAAAAAATCACCACTGATATCTGCCAATAAGTTTTAATTCCTGCATTACAGAGCATAAAATAATGAAGAAACAAAGAATCCCTCTCCAAAACAGCCCCTAAACCTTTGACAGACATCACAGAAAGCATCAAGCAGTGCCTGCATAGTTAAGGCAGCCTGTGCAGTGTGTTTGGATGCCCACCCAGCATGCTTAAGGTATATTCCACAATTAAACAGACCATTTATCCACAAACCACGGCCAGAACTTTCCTTTCAGAATTATGCTAGTTGGATGCTGAATTAACTTAAAGAGATACTGTGGAAAGATGACTTCTGGTTTGTTTTCTATTTTATTCATTCCAATTGTGCAGTTACATTCTAAGCCTTTATTATCATGACTTTTAGTACATGCCACAAGGATTGTCAGACTGCCTAATCTTGGGAATATTGCTAATCCCTGCCAAAACCTGTTGATTGGGGAAGATGTGCATAAATCGTCAGCTTTTTTAGAAACTCTAATTACAATCTGAATACACATACAAGTATCTATCTTATCTAACCATTAATGTATTTGACTCACTTAGAGGCTGTTATATAACTCACTAGTGATCCAGATTTACAGCCTCTCAGACTCCTGCAGGCTGCAAAGCAGCGCTGCTACTAAGCCATCATGTACCAGCTTGAATTCTAAGAGTCAGGCTGGATTTCTTGTGGTTTGTGCACAAATACTTTGTAGCC
>WAAG01080205.1:0-12148 GCA_013390105.1 Tichodroma muraria
TCTTTACCCAATGAACATCACTTAGCATCCAGCCAGAAGGCTTGGTCAGGGTGAAAACAATATTGAATTTTTTCAGGTCTCATTTATTTAAGAGAGTAAAATGTCTTTCTTCTCAAAGTGCTTCTCTTTAGCTTTCATTTCCTGTGCACAGAGTAGCTTTGTCTCGAGTACAATAATTAAGTTTTTGACCTTCCTTAGAGGTCAAACATAGCTTCCCTTTAGAGTAAGATAAAAACAAGCAATAATAGGTACTTTGACTGGTTTAAGATACTTGGTCTGTGTATCCATGATGTTGCTGTAACTTCTGCTGGATATTTTTCTCAAGATAATTCAGGGTGACATGCTGTTGATCCACTTATTTTGGTAGGAACATAGTATTTACTGGAGTTGCATTTTCCCCATTCTTAAGGAGAAAAGGAATTCTATTGTAACTTTACCAAAGAAACGAGGTAGTATGCATATGGTCTAATGAGAATGTTTCATGGGATTTTGAAATGGCATTTTTACTCTGTATTAGTGATTTTTTTTCTCTAATCATCTGAGAACGTTTTTTCAAGATCAAAAATAAGAACAGAGAAGCCCAGACATTTTCATGCATTATACAAGGCAAATTGCCATTCTTTTCATACTGTTCTTTTTTTGGGTTTTTTTGTATGTCAACATTCACATTCTTCTCCTTTTAAAATTGCACATTTCTAATTTTTATGGTTTTCTTTAATTCTTGTTTCCTTGTTTTTAAATATGACTGCTAGTTTGTATTAATGTTCCTAATAGTCTGATTAGGATACATTCCATATGGGCTATGAATTCAATTCAGTTCAATGCAGTTCAATCCCCAGGAGCTGTGTGCCTGTGTGCCTAAGTGAGGCACTGGGATCATCTGATCAGTCTGAATAAATATTAGCAGCAAGTTTGACTTCTTCTTTATGGAAATGTGAGATCTTGTCTGTGGCATGGAATTTGGGGGGTTAGATTATGCTTTACAAATCCAACAAGTAATTTTGTAATTAATTTGTTCAAATACAAATTTCTGGGCAGGAAATAGAAATGACCGCAGGTGGAAGAAATCCATCAATTCCAGTCATAGGAGGCCCTGTTGTTCATTTGTGCAAATGGCAATAGATGCTGGAATTGTACAGCATGTGGGAGGAAGTAAAAGCAAACAGGCATCCACCCCCACTACTGGAATAGGATAGCCTTCATACTTTTGAATTATGAAGCCTTCTATTCTAAACCCTCGTATTCCCTGTACCTTTCTTATTCCTTCCAGAATAAGAAGGGTGAGGGTTATTCTTCTTAAGAATTAGAAGGTTCCTTTTTTCAGACTTTTAGATTTCCTTCTCTGGTGCAGGCAGTAGAATGAAGTCTGAAAGGGCAAGGTACGGAGCCATAAAGAAGCCTAAATGTACATGTGCTCTTGGAAGGAAGAGAACTAACTCCCATCACAGGCAAGACCAAAGTTCACTCCATTTCTTGCTGTTGTTCCAATTCGTAGCTGTTAATGCTTGAACAATCCCTCCTCATCCACCAAAACCCTTAAATTCGTCACACTGTCCCATCATGGTAAATTAAAGTCAAACATGCCTTAATGACAGAGGGGTTAAGTGGAAAAAGTCAGGCCTAAGCAAAGCATCTTTTTTGTTTCTGAAGCAAAAGTGCAACACTGGTATCTAATTTTGGACCCCAGAGAAATGCCTCGATACTGAAGTGGCCAGCACCACGTACAAACTGAGTGAGAGCCTGCTGTTCCCCACTGCCAGCAGTCATTCAGACTTGTGTGGGCACCCCTCAAAACCCCTAAGTAGAAGCTATGGTTACAGTTTTTTCAGCCCTTTTAGGGCTTTGTAGGTAAATGTGGTCCAGCAGCATCAAAAGGCAGTTCTGTTTCTAATAAAGATTAAAAAATATTTTTGAATGACCCTCCTTGTTCCTTACTATTATACGGTATTAAAATATAAGCGTGCAGCCAAGGAGAATAGAAAACAAAGAGAAAAGCCTTTTAAAAAAATTCCACATTTTTATATCCTTTCCCTACTAACCCACCACAGAATTCAAGGGTGGGGGATTCGAGGGCTGAAAGAATCTTCATATGGTGCCAAAAATTCCCCACAGATCTCTCTGGTCCCTCAGCATTTGGCTATTTAAAGCAAACACATTGTGTTTTAGATGCTAGTTTAGATCCATTTTCCATATGAGGAGGTGGGATGTAATTAATTAGCTGTTCTTTTGATTTCTGAGTATCACATGTACATTTCATAAGGGCATGTACTTTTGACAGAGGCTGGAAAAAGGAAATAAAATACAAGTTGCAGCAGTTAAGTCTTCTGGGTACAAATGATGGATCAGCAGGGGATTATCATGTGTATTTTATTGCTACCAATTGAGTCACATGAGTGTTAATACAAACCTAGGGGGGAAAAAATCTAGATGAAATCACAGTGAGTTTAAAGTGTTTATTTTAGTCATAATTGCACTGATTTATATAATGTCTTTGATCTGTAGGTTTAAAATAGGCAAAGCCAGTAGTCCACAGAAGAAGTAACCAAAGATAAACTTCTCTGTACAGTTTAAGAAAATGAAGTTCACAGTCAGAGATTCACACACGAACATGTAGAGCAGGAGGGTGAAACCCAGGCTTCAGCGTGCCAGAAACTGCAATTCATTGCCATCTCAGGTAATGGAGTCTCTTTCCTGGATTTCTGCATTTACTTTAACCTTTATGTGGATCACATACCAGAGAAAATCCCACGTGACAAAGCAGTCGTGAAAAATGAGGGAGAAACCTTTACATCTCTTATCCAACATGACAAAAATAAATAATAAATCTGCAAAACTGGAACAGACAGCTAACTCCTCCAGATGCTTCATCAGCATGGAGTTTCAGCTGCTCTTGCTCCATGACCCTGTTGGCCACGCATGGTCTTGGAGACCCCTCAGAGGGTCACCTCCAGACTGGGAGCCAAATTCACTGTGACAGCAGCAATTTGATGTCTGTGGTGACTTAACAAAACAACCAAGATTCCTCTTTCTTGAAGAAGCAGCCAAGTCCTCCATGTCTGCTCTTCTTCCAGGACTGGATTTGCTCATCAACCTTCAGACCCAGGGAGCTGCAGCACCAAAGCAACTGGCCTGTGACCTCTTGGGTCAGGGGATGAACCAGAATAAACAAGCCCCATAGTCCCATTTATCTCTTTTTTGCCTCTTTATTTTGTTTTCTAAAGCTAAGGAGCATCCCCTGACTGAAATGCTTGAAGACTGAGGACAAAATGATACTCTTTAATTGCACAAGTCCTTTGTCCTCTTTGTCTCCACCCAGAGGAGAGGAGGTTTGTAGAGGAGCTATGGCCTTTATGTGAGGTCTGCTGATGTAGCTGGGAAAACAGACCCTCTTGCACAAACTGTTTCTCTTGGAAGTGCTCTCTTCTGCTGGAAGACCAAATGAGTTTAGGGCATTCAGTGGGTCCCTCCCTGTATATTTGGTGGAAATGTCTGGGCGTTATTTTGTGACTGTTCTTTTCTTTACTGCTCTGCTTGTGTGCAGTTTTCCAAAACGATGCCTGGAGGGTTTCATGCAGGCTGACTCTCCCAAAGCCCTCTCTGTAAGAGCAGAGGAAAAGGCAGGTTCCTTTGTGGGGTGTTACAGAGCCAGAGCCTACCCCAGCTGCACCAAAATGCTGAGCAATTCCCCTCTTGCTGAGTCCAGGGGCACCCAGGGAGGCTGAGAGAGGCCCACTCAAACCCTCCCATCGGCCACTGTCCCATGCACTGTTGGTCTGTGAATGGATGTAATTGCAAAAGTGAATCACACTTTAATGACAAATGCTTCAAAAACAAAGCTATAAAATTCTTGACTCAGTTATTAACTTTAAATGAATTGTTTAGGTTGTTTCCTTCAACACACCCCACCCCCATTAACTTATTCTTGAGGGGAATGTATTTATGGAGCCATGTGCTTCTCACATGGTTGAGGCTAAAAATAGTTTTAGAAACTCATTCCAGCTAAAACTTAATTTAAAATTCAGCTTGTCAGTCTAACACATTGGTCTTTTAGCCTGGTTTCTTTATTTGTAATGATATCCTTGACCAGTCTTTCAAGTGGTGATTATCTCTGGATTTCCTATATTGTTCCTCTATTAAATAACATATAAATAAGCACATTCCTGAGCTCAAGGAAACCCTCAAACTACATACAAAATTTATTTTCTGTGTATGGCCTGGACTTCCACTTGGGCAACAAGCAAATTTACTCTCATAAATACACATGTGCACTGTGGAGACAGGCAGCATCAGCCCAGGTTTCTTGCTTGGTTTGGGTTTTTGGGGGGAGAGAGAGGCTTATCAGTTGTTGCAAGTGTATTGTCTAAGTACTGAATTGTTTTTCCCATGTTCTTTTTTTGTCAGCGATCAGCAAATCAGATGCTTCAAAATGTCTGAACCCTCATGGGTCAAATCCTTCTTCTGTTTATTTCTGTATTAGTTTTGTCATTCATTTTAAAGCAGAGACTGTAGCCCATAATAGATAATTACGCAATTCCTGGATGAAAGAGATGTTTTCTCCTTGCCCTAGATAATTAAGTCCAATGCAGAATCTTTCCATTCCCATCACTAGTTGTTTTTTTTTAATTGGTCTTGAGATGACCGTGTCCTGAGCTCCAAAGGTTGAAATCCTTTAGAAAGATTTTCAGCCTGCAGTTTATGAGTCTGTGGGGCAGCAACAGGCAGCTGAAGAAAGCAAAAGTAATGTCAGTAGGCTCGGAACTGCACAGCGATCCATTGAAACAAATGCACCATTCCAAATTAAAACCCAGATGGAAACTCCACTGATTTTGCTATTATTGTGGTAGACAGTGGAGAGATTTTGGTCGCATAAGAATGCTTAGATTTGCAGAGAAATCTTTTGTTCTTCTGGCTTCAACATTTTTCTGTCCAAATCCCACTACTCATTTCTACAGTGTTAGGTATTATTTATTTAAAAGCATGGTCTTTTTTGCTTCCAGAATTCATGTCAATTACTGGGGCTGCATTCTCTCTGTCCAATAAGATGGAAGAGGTAATTTCCCTTTGTGCAAATCAGTTGCTGTTTTACTAGACCTTTTTCAATCCACTTGTATGTCTGTTCCCTTCCTTCGTTTTGGTCTGGGTCCCTCCTCACATGGGAAAGTTCCTACTTTCCTTCAGCTTTGTTTAGCTTTATCAGATTTGGATTACCTGCTAATTATAGCAATCATTTCAGTTTATATATGCATATATATGTGTGTATGTGTGTGTGTGTGTGAATTTTTCTAATAAGTCTACTTTTTTAAGTGTACTGTTTAAATCATTTTCAGTCAGTGGCAGAATTTTGCCCTTTCAGCCCTGATTGTTCAGTCCATGGCATCAGCTCTAGCAGGAATCTCTCTGCAAGGCCAGGTAAGCATTGTCTGGTATTTTGCTGAAATAGTCAAAGAACGTCAGTGGACTGGAGAGGTATCAAATCTCTTTTTATGTTACTGTTGCAAGTCCTCTATTTCCTTCAGGATTGTATCAACTATTTGACTTGATACTGGTTTCTACAATAAGTAGATGCCATTACAAATATAACCACTGCTCTACTCACACCAGAACTGTTTGTAGCCCTACTGCTGCTGAGAGGATTGCCATGTGTCCACTGGAGACAGAATTAAAGCTGCCATACTTAACTCACTGGTAAAGATACTGTAGGTTTGATAACCACAAGAAGGAAACAGACCAGAGTAATTTAAACATTTACAGATTCATTTCCCTCCCCCCAAGATGGTGTCCAGTTATAATCAGTTTTTCAGGCAGTCATATAACATAGGTGAGTTTGCTTGGGATTCGTGGGGCAGGTTGCAGACTCAGCACCTTTAAACATTGCTATTTTTGTTTGTGAATCTACAATCAGCAGCTTGATTTTCACACATATCCAGTTGATCTCTTCACACCTATTGTCTTTAATTGCATTATTAAGCAGGAATGACCATGCCTTCCAGTCCTTTTATATCCTGTATCTGGTTCACACATACTTTCTCTGTTTCAGTCGGGAGGTATGGGTTTTTTTTAGTTGAAACTGTTAAATTTGTGAAAACCCTAACAAAAGTGAGGTTAACAGCAAAAGGTGGTACCAGCAATCAATACTGGTATTGATTTTTCCTGCAGATTGGAAAACACTTTCTTTGCATCATCCCTACCTGCAGGGAGGGGGCAGCTACACCCCAGTAACATGAGTTTCAAACTAGAAGAGTTAAACTGATGTAAAACCCCTGTGTCCTTTAGCCTCGAAGAGCAATTGGGACTAAAAAAGGTAGAGATCGTATTTCAAGCATGTGAGTAAATGCATTCTGAAACTTAGCATTTAACATGAAATTATTTCTTAATGGCATTTTAATGTGGTTGGAAGGGGCACAATACTTGCTACAAAAGTACAAAAGGCAGGAAATTCAGAGTTAGCACCTGTGCACCATCACCTTTTGTGTGCTGGAACTATTACTCTGTGACACTTTGGCTGCTTCTCTATTGTCTACACAGTCCAGTTTCTGCAGCCTCTTCTAACAGGGGTGGCCTCCAGACTCTGCGTGCTCTGCAGCAGAAAATGCCACCAGGGTGACACTCCCAAATTTGCAGCTTTCAGGCCTCTTTGTTGAAGCTGGAGTGTTCAGAGCTGAGGAGCTGGGAGATAAAATCTGCAGCTACCAGTGTTTGCCTTCTTTGACTTCATTACTTGGAGCCCCTTTGACTTCATTATTTCCTCTATACATGTCACCTTTAGCAATGCCAGTTTAAAAAATATCCCTCTAATTCAGTACCCTTAAGTAGCTCGAAGTGTGAAGGTTTTAAGGGGAAAAAAAGCAAATGTGAGATTCGTGGTGAGAGCAGAACAGCAGGTAACAGCCCAGGCTCTATCTCCCACAGCCCCCCCAGCGATTAAATACACAGCCAAAAGCTTAAGTGTGGCCCAAACTCGGCACAGCTCCAGGGGATTAGAGCCAGGTAGGTGTGTGAGGACACAGTCTGGCTTGCTGCTTGGCAGGGACAGGGATTTGGAAACCCAGGCCACTGCCACATCCATGGAAATCAAAGGACAGCAAGCAGGAGACAAAGTTCTCTTCTCTTTGAAACAAAGAGCTGCCAAAATGTTCGCGTCAGGGATTTTTTTTCTCTTGCTTTGGGCAAGAGCTGGGTTGCAACGGAGCAGCTCAGGACCTCACTCGTGCCCGGGAGCCAAAACAGACAGTGCAAAAATGGGCACATGTTTGGGGGAGCTCTGTAAACACAACCCCTGCACACAAACTGTTAAGCATATTCAGGATTTGGAGTTTTTGCTTTGGCATCTCATTATGTCCTTTAATGAAACTACTGGCAATGAGGTAGTAATTTTTTTCCTTTGGTTTGGATTTCTAAAAAGCATAATTTCAGCAATTTTTCTCTGTTCTTATACACACAGACAAATTGCTTTAGACAAGAAGAAATTACTTTAGACAGGAAGAATTTTCTAAATTGAGTTAGACTTGAATCAAATAATTGAAGACCTATTTTTAAAAAGCACTGTGGTACTTTGCATTCTTGAAAAAAATTCTTGTATTCCCAATTGCTTTTCAGTAAACTTTCATCGGTCTGTTTAAAGTTCTGCAAGTGTGAATATTCAAATTTCAAAAATCTGGCTTCAAAATCGAGCATGTCAGAAGTACTATATCCCCCCTTACTGCAGAATTGTCAGTAAAACTTCAGCAAAGAGCAACTCTTTTCTTTGCCAAGGGGCTGGTTCTGCATTATTCACGCAAACAGGCTTTTTTTTCCCATTGACTGGAATGGGAGCAGAATCCATCCTGAAATAGTAGCCCCCCTGGTTTAATCCATGACAAGAGACAAAGAAATAGACCCTTTGAAATTAGTTTCATCTTTTGTGTCGCATTTGTTCTCTGAAGCAGGTGTCAAATGGATCTTTTCCTGTCTGTCTGTGGTTGAAAATCAATGTGTTTTACTTAAAGCCACTTGTAAATTGTAGTATTTTACAGAAGAACTCCCCTGGGGATCTACTAAAAAGCTACTTCAATTTAAGAACCAAAATTCAGAAAAGGGTTAATTTGCTTTCCTGGCCTTCTTCTCTCCCTTTCTCATTCTGTTTAAAGTGGTTTCTTGTTTAAAAAAGATCTCTCTATGATGATATCTCTATGAAAAAGATATCTCTATGATCCATCTCTAAGATGTCTCATAATGTATGTGTCTCCATATACAGTAAAAAGATTCTTCATAGACAGGGTCTGAGCCTGCCTGCACTGAAGTTCATTTATTTGTAAATCATGGAAAAGAATTTCCTTTTATAGTGGGCCCAGCCACAAATTTCCTATTTTCTTGAGCCAGCAATCTTATCAACAACCTGCTTTGTGTATCTAGGGCTAGAAACTGCCTCAGAGTTTTTAAAAAATCTTTTGTGAAAAGGTGACTCTGGAACTAAAACTGCAAGAAGCTGGCCCAACTGCCCTGCCAGCTGGACAGACTGGTTGGCTATCCAGAAAAAAACACCAGCAGCTTCAACAGCAGCAATAAGACTTCACATGTCACATTTTGAAAGAATGACATTATGTGTAAGAGCATGCACTGGAAATGTATAAACTGTTACCTGATATAACTGCGTAGAATGAACAGTTTCGTAAAGGCTTGATCACAGGGGGCTGTGCTGTTTACAGTGGCGTGTGCCCCTTTTCTGTACCAGTCTTTCTAAACCCTCCCATGAGGATTTGTGTAGCATTGCACCACCTCCCGAAGCCAATTCGAGCTGCACAAGGATGTTACTGATGAATGGAGAAGAAAAATCTTAGTTGCTCATTAGCAGCAAGCAACTGTCTCAGACAGCAGGGTGGAGCTCCAGGAATTGCTTTTCCCATGCCGTTGTGTTTCACACTCGCTGTTGTCTTCAGGGTGCTAGAGGAGTGAAAATCTTCTACAGACAGGCCAGCTGCCTCGAATAAACACGTACTTTGATCTGCAGTGATTTCCCCAGTTGCAGGTACCGAAGTGCTGCGCATTCAAACCATTCTCCCTCCATCTCTGCCTCTCCCCGGGTGCTGAGCACGGCTGTAAAACCACTGTAGCCGTGCAGAGAGCAGCCTGAAGCCAACCCAGACCAGTGTCTGCAGCCAGCCACAGCACTCTGCCCAAAACATCTGCTCTGGCAGGACCAGGAGAGATGTTTGTGTGATTTCCCCAGCGCCTGGTGAGTGTCTGTGCTCCCTGCCTGCTATTTACTGGCATGCACCAGTCAGGTTTCTGCCAAGGCTCTCTGGGCACCTTTCTGCAGCTTCCCTCTCTCTGTGCTCTGACCATCTCGTTCAGACCCACTCAGACTTCCACCATTCCACCGGGGACAGCAGGTGAAGCTGTTGCTATCCAAACTGTGCCTGAGAGCACCAGCAATGTGCACAATTTGTTTGCCAGACAGCGCACTGGAAGTCAGGTAGCAGAGAATGATTTTCTTAGAATAAACACTTTACATTGAGAGGTCCCAAATTCTGTTTTCTTTCTCTGTTGCCTTATTTGACTTAAAGTCATGCTCCTTTAAATACGCATCCCCTGGTTATTCCTGCCCTCTCCTAGCTGGGACATTCCCCAGGGAGTCCCTCACTATTTGGTGTTGTGATTATTATTTTAGGTACTGAGGCATTACAGACATGGGCACTGCCATGAGAAACACTAAGGGAGTTAGTGTTTCTCATGGCAGTGAGAAACAAAACCAGCCTGCACCTCTACCCTGCTGGAAGGGTCATGTAATCCAACTGTTCATCCTTAATCCAGGAGAAATTAATTTGACACCTCAGCAACTTAATAAAAAGCATTAAACACATTTGCTAATTTAAATGATTTCTTCACCTGCTGTAGTAACTCTGAGCCTATTCTTGCTGTTTCCTTACAGCCAAACGCCTTTGCTGAGCACATTGTCACAATTCCTACAGAACAAAGATTTACTTCCCAAAAGAGCTTTTTCCCTGCATTTCAGAAAAATGTGTGTTTTAAAAGACTGGTCACAGATCATTCAGATGTCTCTACAGGGACTGCAGCATTTGTCATCAGGCTCAGATCTGGGGTACCAATGGCTCTCAGAGAAAGAGGCACATGGCAGGGAAAGAACCTACTTTTTTTCTGTCACCTTTGTTGAACCAAGTCATTCCCTAATGACAGGATTGTGGCATTTTTCTCCTAAGTCAGCTTGTGGTGTGCAGTAGTTATCTGGAAACTTTTGCTTTATAGAAGAGAATGTTAATCACAAGCACTATTTGGTTCCTAAAGCACTGGCTCAAAATTGGGCTGGGAACTTTAGTGTAAATTCAGCACTTCAGTATTTAATTACTGGAGTATTAGAATATGCAGGTTTCTAACCCAAATGTTTCACTAGTGTGGCATAATTCTGACTTGACAAAGCACTGCACAAAGATGTTAGGAAATACAAAGTGTTGGCTACCAAGCAGAGGAACTGACTGAGCAAAACCAATAAAATAAAACTAAATAAAACCTTGATCCCCTTTCTGGGAGAAATAACTAGACTAGGCAGATACCTGTGCCGGTGCAGCAACTCACTAACAGGAGTTCAAGTCACTTTGCACAGACAGTGCTACAGGTGTGTTAAATCACCCAAGTGAGGCCAGGTGACACTTAAAACCTGAAGCCATCCAGAAATGAGCTCCATTTTCTTCTCCTCTGGGAATATAGGCCTTCCTGCAAAGCACACAGGTAAACTCTTCTTGTAGGAGACAGGACTTCATCTTACCCATCATCACAGGATTCACTGTGAAATGAAATCCTCCTTTCCTGCTGCAGAGCTGTCCTTCAGCCTGAACTAGTAAAGTTGCTGATTGCCAGAATCACAAAAGCAGTCTTGATAAAAGCTAATTGCAAGCTGATAATGTGATATTTTTCCTGCAGAAGTGAAGGGCTGAAAACCAGAGGTGCAGAAGGTGTGAATTGCTCTGTTTATCTCTATTTTTTTTTATTTTTTTATTTTTTTTTAACTCTCAAAAATGCTGTCTGCTACACTGCTGGACATAGGACAAGGCCTGTCAGAAGCAATCAAGAAATTCAAGCCTCAGTCAAGCAACACCTTAGGGTAATTCACAGCTTTTTTCAGCCATCAGCTGTGCCAGGATCACCTCCTTCCTCTCTACTCAGCTCCCACCAGACCTGTTTGGGTACTGCCGTGCACCTGCAGACAGCCTGCATATGCATAAGGTGAGCTGCAGCCTTATTTGTTATTTTATGTAGTAATTTGAATTTAGTGATAGATTTGGCTGAGTCAAGTTAGTGGGTGAGCCAATCCAATGGCTCGCTGCTGCCAAAACAGGGGGCTGCCTCCCTGCTCTGGGCCAGGGGACCAGCTCTGCCACGTGGCTGGCACTGCTGCCAGAAAAGCACCGGGAACGGCGGTGACTCAATCCGGAGTCAAACCTTTACTCGGTTTGGAACACTCGGCTCCACTACACCAACTCAGGCACTGCTGCAGTGCTAGAACTCTCTTCAGAGGAAAGGCGGTTGCTGGTTTCACTGTATTTCTCCAAAGAGGCAAAAATTGCCCTGTGGCAAGCTCTTGTGAAAGCCAGCAGAATTTAGAGTCTTTGGGCACTTCTGAAAAACCTTGCTTGGCATGCAAGGTTCCCACAGTCCCATACTGCCACAGCTTGGAAAATGCTCCAGTGCAGTTGCACACCATCAGTACAAAAATGTGCAGCATATTGAAAAGTGAAAATGTGGCAGAGTGTAAAATAAAGAGAATTTGGTATTGAAAACCCAGCCTAAGCAGCTGGGAAACTGGGCTGGACTGTTCTTTCTGTTTTCTCCATTTCCATATTCCATAATCCAGACTTGTTATACATTTCCGGTTTGGCTTCAAGTTTTAATAAAGTGGCTGCTGATTTTCCAGCCTGTCACACAGACACTGCAGAATTCAGAAATCTTGATCCCAGCTGGTGGCAAAATATGTAGATGGGAAGGAAAGCACCAGTCTAGGAGAAGCAGGAAAATTGAGAACTCTAAGCTGATCAGTTCTTTTAGAAAGAGGGTGGTTACTATTCAAGTAGTAATTTATTGAGATAAAGGAACCATGAGTCACAGAAAGACTTAGGTTGCCTGCAGGGGAATGTAATTCTTTTTTCTTTCCTTTTTT
>WAAG01080206.1:9087-19769 GCA_013390105.1 Tichodroma muraria
TCCAGTTTGCAACTACATCTCACTCTACACTTCTCAAACTGTTGTGCTTATGAAATCCCACACCGGTGCATCCTGTCTACAGAACCGGAGGATTCATACAAGGATATTATGAAGCTCTTTGCATTTTAGGAAAGGACAAAGCAATGTCCTGAGTTGCTTATGCTGGCATGCAAGCACCCTGCAAAGGCAGCACCTCTCCAAGCCAAAACCACTAAAACACACCAAGCCCATTGCTATCGATACTGCGGTTGAAAGTGTTTGCTGCATCTACAGAACCTCTATACATGCACACCTAGAAAGCTTCCTCTTTAAGGATAAATATATAATGTGGACATGTGCCAACAACAAAAATATGTAATTTTTCCCCCCTTAAAACTGTTACTGTCAAAAATATCCTTTTTCCATACTCTTTCAAACATAAGCTTCCAATAGCTCATCACAACCTTACTGACGCAAAGCACGTTGTCTCCAGATGTTTTTAGGAATTATCGCCGTACTCGATCCTGCTGTTATCAGTAGGCATTTTTCTGTAACAAATACTTCAGTATTTTCGTTATTACAAGCATCTCTTCACACAACTGTGATTAAAACAGAACTTTAAAAATCTGTTGTTTTAGTACTTTTCAAATGCTTTTAGAACCATGAGTTGTTTTTGCCATAACTTAGTTTCTTCTCTAGTCTAAATGTAACACTATTTTTTTTGTGGGAGAAAGTGTGAATTTGATTATTTAACTTGTTTACACAGTTTTTTTCCAACCTACAAGACTTCTTGGCTAGGTTTAGTATTACCATCACAGACAGATTACAATCAGGAATGCCACATAATGATTTAAGCCATTCTACTAGAAAACATGGGGGTATGTTCCGTGTGGTAGTATTAAATTCCTGCACACTCTGCTCCATTTACCACTCCCATAAAGACACTATTTAATTTTGTGCAACTTAAACCTCACATTTATCCACACAGGGAAACGAAAAGTTTAGTTAAGCATATAAATACAGCTTTTACACAGCTGACTGTAACTGATGCTTCCGAGGCTGTATTGCCTCCATGACTGCCACAACATCTAGCCAAACTTACTTTAATCCAAGCTTTTCAGTTAAAGGAAAGGCAGAACAGAGGCAAGTATATTCTTAAGTAAAAAGCTAGAAAATTTCAATAAATGCAGTATCTCACTCATCTATTTCTTTAAGAAAAAACAATTGCAAATGTGTTGCTGGCTATTGCTGCAGGTACTGCAGGAAGCCAGCAGCTGGCACACCGCAAAGAGCAAACTCAGCGGAAACTCATCTGTCGTTACATGGCAGAGTTCACCCACCAGGAGCTATCATTAACACTCAGGGTACAGTTTCAGCAGCCAAAACCCAGATGAAAGCTAACTGCAGCTGAAAGAATCAGCAGTGCTGCACCATCTCCAAAACAGCAACCTCTGACCCTGCACTACCACTCAGGGACCTCCCTCACCTCTATCTCAAGCCAGCTCCACTTGGACCTTGAGCTATCCCTTTCCCCTCCATGTCAAAAGTCACCTTCTGTAAGCCTCACTGAAAACCAGACCTCCACACGAACAGAGGAGTGCTGAGGAAACAGCTTCTAAGAAGGGGCAGGAGGCTGTCAGACTGACTGCTCTTCAAAATTACACTGGGCTCTCTGCTGCTAAACCAGCCTAAATTCAGGCTGTCACAGGCCAACCATTCTAAGCTGACCTTGGATGAATTGTTTACAAATGTCTGCAACACAGCCAGCAAGTTTGGGGAACTATTTTGATTTTATTTTTACAGGTTATTAGAATAAATTAGTTGGCCAAAAAAATTAACTCAAGCAAAGAACAAAATACTGAAGGATTTTAGGTTTCTTGTTGTTTGTTCATATTTTAGTTCAGAATTTGAATAGCAAGCACATAAAATAATATTTACAGATAATATTCAAATATTTAACATCAAGTTTTTAAAAAGATTCACTATATATTCACTACTTAAACACAATTTAGAATGAGACTTGTACTGAGACAACTCTTATCCTCAACATTCTTTTAATGCCAGGTAAGAGTCCAGAAAAATGATCATGTAGAAATAACAAAAATCTCATCCCACAGACCTACATACAGCCTTATAAATCTCTGTCTATGAGATTTGGAATATAATTTAATTCTATATATCTTTAATTTTTTATATATATGTTGTATATTTTTGCGTACATAACGATGATTATTAAATCAACGGCAGTGATAACTGGCTAGGCAGAAGCACAAACTGAAACAAACAGTGGACTTCAGATTTTGATGCAAATTTGAGCACTTGCAAAAAGCTCATCAATCTCAGGAAAAAAATAACTTCAACCTTAAAAGATTTTTTAATAAAAAAATCAAAACCAAAAACCACACAGACTCATCACGAAGTACTTCATAAAAAGCAGTCCTGGCCTGAACAATCTGCCTATTCAATACACTTCTGCTGCTTTCCAGAGCAGGATTTTAAACCTGGAGTCCACAGGCTGCTTCTAAGAGCACTGCAAAAGATAAAAAAAGATGAGGTTCCTCATAGTAGCCAAGTGTATCTACCAGTTTGCTACAAGTGAACCCAGGAGACAGCTCAACTTCTCCAGACTCTAAAATTCCCCACTTTGCACCCTTCACATTTCTGGTGCCAACTGTGGACGATACTTTCACCTCTTAGCTGGGCAATAACACCTTGCTGAGTGATTTCTCACCTGATCTAGCAAGTTAAGATGGATTACTCAAGTCAGAACAGCACTGAAGCAGGCACGAGCAGATGCTGTGAGGTTCCACAGCAGTTTATGCCAACTTATCTCTGGACTGCCCCAGTGCCACACGCTCTCGCTATGAGTTGCACGTTTTCCCGTTCCTCCTCTGGCTCTGAAGCATGTGCCTCGCAACGCATGTGGTCTTCCAGGTGCAGCAGTTGATCTAGCTGAAAATTATTTTTTTGCCAAGCTATTTTTCAACCGGAACAGTTATTTCAAAAACTCAAGTACAGCCCTATAACTTCCATAGCTGATGCAAGCAGGATGGCAAAACTGCACAGCTACAGGCAGGAGGGACAGTTGAGACCTACAGCTTGTATAAATTGCTGCAGAACCACATTCCTGTGAAAATTAAACACAATTTTAATTGAATTCATGGTTCAAAAGCCACTGGAATATTTTACAAAATATGAAATGGTAAATTTGAAAACCGATTGCCTGCTGCAGAGTTTTGAGTTATCACTAATGAGTGAGCGAGCTTTTTTTTTTTAAACTCTGCAGAGACAAAGCATTAAAATTGCTTCCAGCTACAAGCAAATGTTAATCATATTAAATACAGATATTATTAATTTAGAAAGTGAAACTGCATTGTGGATTATGCACCAAAAGGAGCCAGTATCTGTGCAAACTCTTATTATTATCCAAACACTCGCCAAACCAGACAGCTGGCAATGGTAAAAATGCTGGCAGCAATCTTACACAGTATAGTTATTCCTTAAAGCTGAAGTCGAATTTTTCACAGTAATGAGATATCTGTAACATGGCTGTGTTTTAGTCTAGCCTTTTTTAGTCTAGCCTTTAAAAAGTTATATAAACTACATGCGTAGCGGAGGGAGATAACATACATAGAAAAAAATGTTTATTGCTGTTTATTGATTTTATTATGCGTTTTTAACAACCTATAGCTGATATGTACAGCATGTTCTTCCAAAAAAGGAAATCTGCTGTTTCCTTTTTTATGCTGAAGTCCACATTCAGGAAAAATTACACTGAAGTTCTTGTGCATTAATTCCTCACACTGATTTGTATTTGCATAGAAGTCACAAAAACAACATAAAAAATCATTCCCCATTTTTAACTGCACAGTTAAAGCAAAGAACAAATGTTATCTTCTAAAATGTTGCACTTTCAGATATTTTGGAAATGCACATAAGTTATATTTAACCGAAAGACAGATTTTTAATCTATTCTGACACAAAATCAGCAAATTGACAATTCAAAAACTGTCAAGCCTTGTATTCTATGCAGATGGGCTATAGCATGCCTTTCAACTTTGGGACAATCTCCACCTGGCATCACAAAGTCAGCACAATAACACACACTAAATACAACCTTGCAAAAGCACAAAAGAAACCTCTGAGAAGGTAATTTTTCACTTTATCCTAAGCCCACTAAAACTAATTTCCTAATACACAAGAAAATAAAACATCAGTGTAATAAGAAAAAAGCCCAGCCAGAACTCACTGGCAGCACATCAACCACGCTTACCCTAGCCAACCTTGCGGATGATGATAGCAAAGATTTCCTCATTTCTCCTTTTCATTAACAGAAGAGGGAGCATTTCACTTGCTGACTGGACAAGCATAAAGCCTTCAGCCACTCCATTCTCAAAGATGCCTTAGCAATACCAGAAGTCATCTCAATACAAAATTTATTCCAAATTTATCGATAACCAGCTACTAAAGCATGTCATCTTTTGGCACCTGGGAAAGTGCTTTGATTTAACATCAAAAAGATTACGTTCTTTTGTATTTACCGCCACTTCAAAAACAGGCCTTCCTTTTAGCTGTACTCATCTTTACACAAAACCTCTTCACCCAAGATCTGGAAAACCAGACAGCTGAGGGTCTAGGCAGAGCTGGATGTTACCAATTTAATACTTTAGCAGCTGAATTTGTGGAGGATGCTGGCCAAGCTACTAGAATGCCAGGTCCCTCAAATGACCTCCTATGGTCCCCAGGATGCTCCTGGATACTCTGGTTATGCCACTGCTCATGGGGAGAGCATCCTCTGCTTTGTGGAAGATCATTCCCAGCAGGTCTTGCCAGCCTACAAGGACTCAGAGCAGATGAGGACAGATGAGATGGCCTTGTAGAGCAGCTTCCTGCACAAGGGGAAGATGTGACTCTTGGTGCCACTGCCCAAGGTTAGCATACATTAAGACATATTTAACTACAATTCCACCACAGAAAATTAAGAAACACCAGAATGATAGCTTATTCCCCTTTTCCCCTTGCAGAATGGACACATCCTTATCTCAGTATTTACTTCAGGGGCAAGATTACACCAAACTACACATCCCAGTCTCAGGTTTGTTTTCCAGAGACCAAGTACGCACTGATATCAAAGATACCACCTTTGACTCATCCACATTTCCTAAGTAAAATATTGACTCCTTCTAAATTAATCTAATACAATTATTTTTCTTCTCTTTTAAATAACCACAAATCAGTCATCTTTGAATAAAGGTAAGTTCAGTGTTTCTGTTCAGCCTAGCATATAATTAGTGTTTTTCATTCGACCACAAAGGATAAGAAAACAAGAAAATTTCTCTTTTTCCATTCAGCTTCCACATCTTTAAAAATGCTTTTACTTGTACATCTCTAAAGTTAAAAAAAAAAATTGCTAATAGGTATAACAGAAAATTAACTACATGCAAGTACTTCTTTGTAGTATAAATACTACAGAGAAATTTATAGTTTAAAACAACAAGAATTTGCACAAATAACGGCCCTTCTTCCTGCTTTTGCAGAAAGAATGTACCAAGAGCAGAAGTCAAAACTAAGCGAGTCAAAACTAGGACTAAGTGAGTGATCTCATACAAAACACAAAGCAGAAATAAGAGAATTACAAATACGATGCCAATCATTCAGGATAGGAAATACTGGCGTTAGATATTGTATATGTTACAGTTTATGAGCGTTATAAAGAAGAATCTACAGCTAAATCTGCTCTTACAGATTAGAATTTTTGAGAAAGCGACTTTTATAGTCTAATGATTTGCTGAGAAAATGTGAGAACTGCATTAATTTAACAGAGATTCACAAGACATTTTTCTGCAATACAAAGGAATGAAAGGGATGGTGAAAAAGATCAGTATCCTCCTAGCTCTTACAAGCAATAACAAAGTTAAGATTCCAGCCTCAGCTTTGTTACTCAAAACTTACCCCCCTAATAAAACCACAAGAATACTAATGGTATTTTGTTACTGCTGTTGGAAAAGAAAAAAAGCACATGAAACTGCTTTTAAGACAGAAAGCATGTTTCATAACCCGTTTTGCAGCTGACTGTAAAGAGAAATGAGAAACATATAGCAAAAAAAAAAAATCACTAATATATTAAAGATGTCACTATTCAGTGACACCCCAAAGATGATTAGAAGTAGGAATGCTATCACCTTTTGCAAAAGAAAACATTAATACTATAGTCTCATCAGGCTTATTCCCCTACCACATGCTTGGTTATGTGCAAATTTTGTTACAGATTAAAGACTTTACCATCTCTCTGAACATTTCCAAACAACTAATGGGAGAATACAATAGCCCAGGAAGTCCACTAACCACTCTGATTAGTTTATGAATAGAAAAGTAAGAGAAGCTGGTTATCACGAAAATACAGGATGTTTAATAAAAACATTCTGCTAAAGAGAGCACCTTTAGTACTGAAAAAGGCAATCATACTATTTAGTGATGTATAATGAGGTGCCTTGTGATTCATTTTTCATTCACAGAAGTTAGAATTTTAATTTTCTGTGTAACATTTCCAACGGAAAGTGTTCAGCAAGTTTACATGTGTCTTAAATTGGGCTAGAAACGTACGCAGCTAAAGCACATGACAATTTCTTACAATGAAGCTGTATATACTTTTTACTGGTACTTACACTAATAATCCACATGGTGGGAGAGAAGAAAGTTCAGAGAAAAAGTCTTCTCATAAATTTATTCTGACTTACAGTTTTAGGAGTTTAAATTACTGGACCACACGTACGCAGGACAAATTAGAAAAGAAAAAAAAAAGAAACAGAATTTGTCTTCCCATTTGTGGGTAAACACACAAAAATGGCTTTTTTTAGGCTATTTCTGGGGTAGGCTACCCCAGAAACGCTATAACCACAACAACTGACAGATACTGGTCAATATTGTGGTTCCCCTCTGGTTACCGCATGACAAGAAACATCATCCTCTTTAGAAAGTTGGCAACACAATACACCACAGAGCAAAGCAAGGAGGAATTACACAAAAAAAAGGAGAACATATCTGCCACCATAAATGACAACATTCAGCAGCATTAGAACTATCCAACAGATTTTAATTTTCTGACACAAAGGGAACATTAAATCAGACACAGATATTGCCAGTATCTGCCCAGGAGACAGAGCTGCAGAATTTGTTCATCTACTCATTTGTTCTCAAATCTGTGATACTCCCTCCCTCTTGAAAAGCAAACAAGCAACCCCTTCAGAAAAAAACCAGCTAACTCTCCCCTACAACAAAAGCTTATTGTCATGTACAGCTTTGAGATGTGTTTGTCTAAAAAACATCCCTGCGCACCTACACCAGAGCAGAAGCCTGAGAAACCTTGAGTATGGAAGCAGCAACGTTAGAACTGACAGTGACAATGCTGCTATCAGAACGTGACTTCAAAGCAAGGCGAGTGGGGCCAGAGAAACAATTTGTAGAATCAGAAATATAGACAGATGGGAGATGAGAGGCAGGAAAACACAGACTGAACTCTTGAGTTTCCTGCTGGGAGACCAGAAATTTTCTACTGGGCACAGAATGTAGCAGCTGACTTAAAAATCTAGTCATAGGGGAATAGTACACATACTCGCAAGTACTTTTTAATGACACTTTCAAAATAAATCTAACTACATATTGCCTTAATTACATTTTTAAGATTGATTTAATTTACGTAATTGCTTTATGAGCTCTACCAATAGAAGCATCTTAAAAGGCAAAGGAAAAAAAAAAAAGAAAAAGAAGAAAAAAAGGAACTCCCAACAAGGATTCCCCCTCAGAGGGCTGACAGCAGCTCCTAAGAATTAAAAGGATGCCAAGGGGATTGGCCATCCTAAAAAAAAGTTGGGGAAAAAAAAAATCACTTGACATTCTAGAAAAGCAAAGCAGGCAAAATAGGCTCTGCTATTGTAAAATATGGATTCTGTCTTTTCTGGATCTATCTAATCAACGTCTTTTCCAAGCGCCACGTAAGGTGGCATGAGCAATCTAGCTAACCTAGTGATTAATACTGATTTACCTTCATTTGTGCAATGTCTCACTGATTACAATAGTCTGCCCTACAAGGAAGGGGTACAAAACACCTTTGGAGAGGAATGAGGAGGAAACGGAAGGTCAGGTATACCAATGGCCAGCAAGCTCCATCCAGCCTTCCTCCACAAAACCCGCTCCACACCATGCGAGGAGAGCTACCAGAGAAAGTAGCACAGCTCACACATCCACTTCCTGCGCAGCAGCGACAGCTGACACAAGCAAAGGCTGCAGGAGGCATCACGAGCAGGTCCACCCTGAAGAAACCCAGGCCTCTGGACCACATGCGAGAGGAACAACAGGGACTCTGCATGGCTGTCCACTAAAGTAAAGGGAGCCCGATGCTGAACTAGAGCCTTTGCTTACAAGGGTCCTGTCAAGAGAAGGTACTTAACAGCCTGTTGAGCAATCACAGCTGCAGTACCTTGTTTCAGTACCAAGCCAACCACGAAGCCTGGAGCAGACTCATGAGAAGCTGTGAGAACCATAAGCTGTGTGCGTCACATCACTCAGCTAAATTGAGACTGGGGTGGAAAGGTAGGCATGACAATTATTTACAAACAACTGACGGGAACTCATACCAGCAGCAGCAAGGGAATTATATTCAGGGCAAGGGAGACCACAGCACATGCCCACCCCATGTGCTGGGGCATGGCTCTCCCCAAGATGGCCTTTCTGCTACCCAAGTTATCGACTTCCTGAGCTGCTGCTATAGCAAACAAGCTTTTCTCCAATCTGAAATACAGCAGAGCTAGCTAACAAGAGGTATAGAGAGAGGAATGAAATCATGAATCAGGAAGAATGAACAGCAGGAAAAGTTCTCAGTTTTTTTTCAGCTTTGGGAATCACTTCCCAAAGGAAGTGGTGTAAGACTAACCACTTGAGTCATCTAAAACACTCAAGACAAAACACTAAAATTCTGCACTCCCATCAGAAATTCATGCATATTCTTAGAGAAACAAGCATCCCTCCAAATCAGTCCTTCACAAGGGTGGGCTTTACTGGGGACATGGCACAATCAGACACCTGAACACAGAGAACAGAATGAGCTCCCTGGCTGCACCCACAAAGAACACCAGTTTTAACTGACATTTCATTTGAAATAAATATGGTTCATTTATCATGGGGCTGGCAAACAGATACAGCACTTACCAACTCCAACTTTGATTAAGGTAAGATTACGCATGCCTGTCAGCTTTTCACCTTCCAGCTGAAACATCTTTGAAAAGGACAAAAGTTGAAGGTGTTCACATCTTAAACTTGTCTTGTCTTGCCAACCTATTGCCAATGGCTCACTGTTTTTGTAACCCTTATAAATAGAGCCTTAGGCAAGCTTGCAAAATGCTACTTAATCATTCCCCAGAGGCAAGTAATATTTTGTGTCAGGAGAATGAATCATCGGTTTCATGGCTGGGATGGATGTGGACAATGAATGCCTTTGCTACTCTTAGTCTTGTTTAATTTAGTCTAATTTACATATATCTAGTAGCATAATACTACTTTAAAAAAACCCATACAAACAACCAAGAACAACAAAACCCCCTCACTGCTACCAAGCTGCCTCATTTCTCAAAACCAGTTTTTCTCACGCTACCACCATCACCTACCAAATGAACTGTGTGCCAGTAAAAGTTACTTAAATCTGTTTCCACATACATAAAGTCCTGCTTCATTTCACCACCTTAGCACACAAGCAGCATTAGCCATCAGTGGTTCCACTAATCTAAATAGAGACAATCCTTACTCCTAAAGGTTTGTGTATCTTGGCATGAACAGGACTGTAGCAGCAATGGCAAATCTACCAGAAAAATCAACATTTTCACCCAACAGCTATGTGCACATGTGCTGGCATGAATAGACTGTTATATTCTATCAAGGACAAATGAAGAAGCAAACATGAACGCTGATCAACTTTTTTTCACAGTCACAAAGACTACCTAATGAGTTTAACAGGTAGTCAGATACTTATTCCATAACATAAAGACATCTGACTTGGGCCTAAACAGTGAGTCAGAATGAATTTCCCATCGCTTCATGTATCTTTCCAACCGCCAGTAAATGAAGGCAATAACAAAAGACAAAGCACTGCGCTACAGCCGTAAGATTTTTCAGAAATTCCCACGTGGGACGCGGCATAGAAGCCTCACATCCCCAATTCCATCCCGACACAAGCTATAGAGGCTCAGAGCCAATCTGGACCGATCCAGCAGCCAAACGCTGCACTGCGACCATCCCGTCATTCAAACTGCACATACCCCGCTATCAGTGCTCCCTTTCTGCAGATACGTGCAGGTCAAAACCCTGGGTACTCGAGTTCCTGCACTGCCTCACTCCTTTCGTTCCCATGCCTGTAACTCCAGCGCCCGCTTCCCGAGGAAGGCACCTTCCCCCTCCGGACGCCCGCCCTCTCCCGCACTCCCGGGAAGCCGCCCGAAACTTTCCCAGCCCAGTGCTGCCCCTTCCCCGGGCACCACCGGCGGGAGGCGACGGCCGGCACAGGGAACGGCACCGGCACGGGCTCCGTCCCTCTCGGAGAGGAGAGGTCGGGGCGCTGCCCGGGTAGGGCCGGCCCCGAGCGGACAAAGGCCCGGCCGGCCCCGGCGGCACGGAGGCCCGAGGCCGCCGTCCCCCGCCGTCCCGCCGCCACAGGA
>WAAG01080206.1:19855-29898 GCA_013390105.1 Tichodroma muraria
CGGCTCCCTCTGCCCCGGCGTCCTGGGCTGGGCAGGGCTGGGCGCGGCGGGACGCCCGGGCTCGCTGCTCGCTGGCTGCCCGCCGCCGCCTGCTCCGAGCTGCTGCGGGAGCCCGGCCCGCGGGGGAGGGGAGGGGAGGTCCGCACTCCGCTTTACCCGCCCCGGAAACACATTCCTCCCCGCTGCCGTCAAGCGGGCCGGGGAGGCGTCTGCCGCGCGGCGGGCAGGGACGGGAGAGCTGTGCTTGAGGCGGGGCTCGGTGCCCGCTTCGCTCCCGCTTCCATCCGTGCCGCCCGCCCGCAGCCTTATTTGGCGGGGTTTGCCAGCGGCCGGCCGCCGCGCCCAGCGGTGCAGCCGCGGGCTGGGCCGGTGGGTGGGGACGGGGCTGGGGCTGCCCCGCGGCTTCCTCGCTCCCGCCGGTGTCGGGAGGCTGTTCCGCCCCAGCCCTTTTCCAGAGGTCTTGTCCTGCTCCCCTCACTGCCTGGTTCCACGCGCGGAGCCAGCGGGGAATCTGGGCAAAGGCGGATCGCCCTTCCCTCTTGCTGGCAGCTGTTTCCAAAAGCAGTGGAAGTCACTGAGCGATGAGTGGGCTTGTCGGGTCTAACACACGCTCCGAACTAAAAAGTGGCTTTCCCCAAGTCCCTCGGCTGGAGCCTGCTGGTGTTCGGAGCAGGCCCTTGGTATTTGAAAGTGCCCCTTAAAGTAGGTACTTGGGAAATTACCGATTAAAAGAATTTAAAAACCGTGCCATTCAACACCTTTTTGAAGGTAAGGTGTTGGGAAACAAAAGCTATGAAGTCACAGCTCTAAGCACTGTGCCTTTATGTGTGTCAGTTCTTGTTTTTGTATGGTTAACTTAACCAGCAGTGCTGCAACTTGTTTATAATTCTAATCGCTTTCCCCCTGCTTGCTTTCTAGCTGCATTTTGAAATAAGAGAGGAATAATGTTTCTACTTTACTCAAGTTTGGGCTGTGATTGGTCCTGTGTTCCACTTGGCCAGTGCAGTGGCTTAGGGTGCAGTCTCAAAGCAGCTGTTTTAGCAGAAGCTTTTAATGATGATACAGCTGTAATTGCAAGACTGTTTTAGTGGTGTTGGAAAATAAGATTGAAATGACAGATTGCTGCTCCAAGCAGCTCCATCAAAAGCAAGCACTGGACAAATGAAGTGGTAGATATAAGTAACTTTGACATTCAGAGGTAAGGACAGCAGGGACTATATGTTTCAACAGGTAAATCAATATACAGTATTAATACTGCCAGGAAAGAAGACAACCACCAGAAAGCCAAAGTTTTAAAAATGGTAAAAATTAATGCCATGTAAAGTGAAAGCAAATGCCAGAGGGATAGTGATCTGCCAAAAATGTGGGAAATTTAAGTATTGGAAGATAAAAATTACTTTTATCCAAGGTATTCTCCTCTGCTTTGTTATTGCAGGGGGAAAAAAGCACATCTGGTGCTTATTACGACAAGGTTATGGATTTTGATCCTTGTATGGGCCATTCACTTAAAGGATGGACTCGATGATCCTTGTGGGTTCCTTCTAACTCAAAATATTCTGTGATTCTGTGATTTTGCCAGAATATGCAAATAGTGAGCAGCCATCCACTATAGCGTACCTCAAAGAAGTGGTGGCAAAAATGTGCGACCAAGATCACTGGGGCTCTGAGGAGTAAATAAAACTGCTCAACGGACTGGTTCAAGTGCTACCCAATGCTCTGCTCAGATCTTACTGTGTCGAGTAGTCAGTGGCTGACTGTGTTGAGCAATAGGAAATTGACAGGAAAAAGTCTCACAAATGACTAAAAAAAAAAAAAATCGCTGAATTATTTGGCTGCTTTCTGGACTCCTTTGGAGAGCACAGATGGGTATGAAAATCATTTGTTATTTTCCAACACTTCTGAATTACTAAAGATGTCAGAAAAAAAAAGTGCTGGAGGTGTCTGAGCTAGGAGACACAATTGTAGATGATGTCAAAATGTTTAATGTAACATCTCTATACTGCAGTGTACATGACATCTGGGAGATTGAGTGAACAGTTTTGCACAGGAGGCCTCAAGAAAAGATGGGTTTTCATGGATTGAGTGGGAAGCTGGGAAGTGTTTGGTTCACTGTTAACTTATCTTGCAGATACAGATTTTATTATAACTTTTACACAAACACGAATCCCAAACCAGGTTTTGGTGTGTTCAGTGTTGCTTTTGTAAAGAAGCCAGCTTTGTAAGTCAGGGGTGTCCAGCTGCAGCTCCAGGGCTGGGGCTGAGTATCCCTGTGCCAGGCAGCTCTATTGCAATCCCTCCCAGTACCTGGCTGGGAACCTCTGGGGACGGGGGTCACTTGCGTGCCTCAGGAGCCACTGCCTCCGGAGAAGCAGGAACTGGTTGATAGGAGAAGCTGCAGCAGCTCCTAGCCAATTATTAGGGTATTTCCTTGGCTGCAGTTTCCTGTTCGCCACATGCTGCTGCCAAGCTGCTGAACTCTGACTAACTAAAGCCCACACAACCAGCAAGCTGTCACTCTGTCCTCCAGCATCCACTCCACTCCTGCAGCTTACAAAGGGTTTAGAGGGAGATATTTTTCAACTGGGGCCTTAGTGATAACAAACACAGGAGTGCCATGGTTTGCACATTAATACCCAAATGCAAATGCCATTAAGGCACCCATTAGGCAACTTTGTACTCTCACCAGCCACTAACACTTCCACCTTTACTTCTTCATACTGTACTAGATGTATCGCTCACCTCTGCCCCAGGGAGTGATAATTTATCTGTACTGCTCCACTTTCCCAACAAACTTTGTTACTGACAGCAGACTACTTTCGCTTTCCACCCCTTTTCTTTTCCTTCCCTGCCTCTTCAAAGTGCTCCTACTCTACTTAAGGTATTTTTTTTTCTTTTTGAACTAAAGAAAACCAAATTATAAACCTGAGTTAAAAAATTATGGTCTAATCACAAAGGATAGATAAAGGGTGGGAGAGAAAACAGAAAGTTAAAGTCATTTTCCCGAGGATAGCAATGGAGCCAGGAAAAGAAACCAGGTCTCTTGGGAATGCATCAGACTGAAGCCACCTGGGTTGAGCTGGCTGTGGGAGCACCCGGTTTTCCTGGCCTGACCTTGGCTCAGAGCAGAAGCAGCAGCTGCAGCCGCTGTTTTATTCCAGCAGCAGCTGTGCAGTCGCCAAGGGGCACAGTGAGCACTGAGACCTCGCTGGCAGCTGGTCGGCACTGGGCTCTGGCTTCCAGTGTGGAGGATGGAGGAGAAGTTAGGGCTTGGACACAAGATTCATAGAGAAAGTATTATTAGAAGGGTCACTTAGTACAGGAAGTGATGGTGCTAAATGGTTGTGGTCATTGCTTTTGATAACAGCCTCTATTTGGCTCCTCATGAAGAATGAACAACACTCCTCTGGAGGCAGGCAGGGAGGAAGTCCGGCAGCCTGTCAGCCATGTACAGCATGCCCATGATATGGAATGCTGTGTTTACGCTGGAGCCAGGTTCTCCTGCCCCACACAAGGAGTGAAGTGAGTCACAAATGTTCAGCCGGGAGATTGCCATAGATTGTATCCTGCGGGCAAAGGTTTGCTCTGCAAGATTGTCTGCCTGCTGTTCACAGGAGCAATGTGCAGCACTTAGGCGCAATAAAGCTGATTTATTGACACCTGGTTTATGATCAGTGCTTAGGTCCTTGCTTTGTTCAATCGACAGTACAGTGTTTAACATGAGCCTGAAAAGGTCGGAGTCCACCAAGCCCTTCCTTCAGCTCGACAGCGTTTAAAAAGCAACTTGTGGCTGTTAGGCAAGAAGAAAGGAGAGGTCACCAGAGCACATTGCCCTTCTGGTGGGACTGTGCCCTTGCTGGCATGGAGCAGGCTGTTGGAGTAGAGGAGCTGGGGGACAGCTTTTGTTACAGCTGCACTGCCTTCTGATCCTTCCTCTGGCTCGTTTTCTGCACTTCTTTCAGCTGAAGAGCTGCTCTCCCCTCTGTGCGTATGTTCGAGTAGGCTGAGCTGTTGCTGTTACAATCCCTGCTGCCATTAGCATACACGTTCCTTCTTGTTTGTCACACGGATTTATATCTTTCAAAATACTTCCGTGGGACTTCTATGTCATTGTGAAGATCATTTGTTTTATGCAGAAATTCTGTGAGGTATTTTGATCCCAAATAAGCAAGGCATGAATCCTTTTTCATTCTTAAGCATGAACCACAGGTTGCCCTCTGTATTCCAAAGTAAAGAAGTGAGCAGGACTTAAGTGAAGAGACTAAAGTCTTTGAGATTTATGTTCAAGCACTCATACTCATGATAACACAGGGCAGAGAACTTCTGCACCAGCTCCTTATGTTGCTTGAAATGAAGCATTCATGAAATTTTCTAGAGAACTAGATTTAAAAACTTCAGGCTTGAAGATATTTTAGTGTTTAATTAACCAAGAAAATATGCCTATGTGAGATTAAAAATATCCCCAAAGGATGATAATTCTGACTGCACAGCAAGTTTCTGAGATTCTGCAGTTATTCACCAGTTCTTACCATGTGCTGCTTTTGTTCTGTGAGACTCTGAGATCACATGCCTACATATTCTGTTCTTCTCAGGGGATTCCCAGTTTAGACAAGCAGCTCATACTCATTTGGGGAAAAAATGAATTCCACTGCCCCCAAAGAAATGAGCAAGGATGATTGCAAGAGCTTTCCTTGAAGAACTCTTCTGCTTCAGTTTTGCCCAGAGGGACATCCTGCAACGTTTTAAGCTCAATGCTAAAAGTAGTTATTAGTGAATAAAATGACTAAAATTTAGACTTTTGCAGAGGAGAGGAAGGATAGAAATGAGAAAGGAGGATTTTGGTATCATCATCTGCAGAAAAAGTGGGAGATGGTAGCAGTCTACTAGTACTGAGAGTCTGTCATGAGAGCGGGAGTAAGGACAGATTTCATGTTCATTGATATATAGGGGAAAGAGGAGCTATGTGGAAAACAGAATATTTTAAGCAAGATTAGTAGACAAGAAAAAAGACAGAAGTAGTGTGAAGGAAATAAATAGTCATGATACCACTGGGAAAAGAGATTTGGGCAAATAGAATCACAACTGTATAAGGTGATTGGCTGTTCTAGTAGAAAACAATAGCAAAAAAGGCAGAAGAGAATATTTTTCTAATACTATTTCTGTCAAGTAGAAGAGTCCTGTATAGAGATTGTTTTGAAACCCCCAATTTATCCTCCCCATTATTACACACATGGAGTTATTTTTATGATTGTGTTTTTCAAATAATTTAATTGACTTTTTTTAGAAATTATTTTTTTAAGGCTCATATCTAAAATGCTTTGGCAATAATGTTTGGATGAAGATGCCAGAGTATTACAGCCAGAATCTCTCGCTTGTGCACTCTCAATGATCCTCATATGATATCATCTTTCTAGAACAAGTGCCATCAGTATTCTTGTTCTTAAGAGGTTATGTCTGGATGTTAATAGCAGTTTTGCTTGAATGTTGATTTATCCCACTACCTTGTCATCTAAGCAAAGTCTAATACAAAGCAATTCTGAGTTTCTGTTGTCTATTCACCCAGCTTTTCTTGCCTTCTTTATGATTCTGACAGCAGTTGCAGTTATTTTGCAGCAGTAAGCTGTGTAACTCACAGGACTCATCAAGCAAAGAATTGAGTTTATCAGTCTACAGGTGCAGGCTCTTAAATTAAATTCATCATCAGATAGAGAGTATTGTAGTTTGCTAGTATCCATGGCAGTAGGATATTCTGGCCATGGCTGACGTATTTAGAAACACAAAGTTCTGATTTTATCTTGGTGTAATGAACCAACAATGAATGAAAGTGAAAAGATAGTTGTTGGTGAACTTACATACAACAGAGAGACTCCCAAACAATTTTGACAAAAGCTCAAGAAGAGCAAGGTTGAACATTGCGAGGACGTGAATTGATCACTCTAGTAAAGGTTAAAAATGTATTTTAAAGTTCCTATGATTCTAATGCACATGTAGGCCATCCTAGATGTCCCATTGCTCAAGTAGTAGAAAGGTATTTGGCTTTCAGCCTTTTGCTTCACAGCTTACTCAGGATCTGTGGTATTTTCTGTAACCACATACTTGAGTATGTGGCATTGGCTTTCTGTTGTAGCTGAGGTTTAGCTAAAATTAAACTGTCTTTAGACTAGTAAACATAAATCTTAATTCTCTTTGCTTGTCTGCTATCTGTATCACAAAAATTCTCATATCATATGTGATCCATCCTCCATCTTACCCTGTCCTTCCTTTTTATTCTCCCCGTTTTTATCTGTGATCCTTCAGATACCCTCACCTACTTTGAACAGTCCTCTTCTGGTCTGCAGTGTGAGCTCTGGGCTGTTCCTTTTGCCAGTGGCATGTACACCCTCATGCTTAGACATTCCTGCTGCACTGATCTGTCCCCGATTCCCATTCAGAAAAGATGAATTCCAAGAGCTGTTGAGACACACAATGTCCTCTGAAAATAAACCTGCAGGTTCCAAGGAAACCCCACCAAGCTACTTTCCAGACTGGAGTCTGCTTGCTATACACAAAGCTTTGGAAAATGTCAAATTCTAGTTTCTATCTAATATATGTGTCCAGTCTCATAAAGTAGCCTGATTTACAAAGCTGTCATAAGAAAGGCCAGGGGTGGCTCTAATGGCTTTAAAGCCTTCGCCCTGAGGATGGGAGGTTGCAGGAATTATTTTAACTTTATTTTTTGTATCTTAGTTTTACCCTATTGAAAATGGCAGGTCTGTTTTTACTTTCCAAAAGAAGACACACAGCTTCAGGAAAATGATTTTCTTAGATGCCTTCAACCTGATGCATGAATACAGCAAAGCTGTATAATAGGTAAAATATATTTTATAATATGTTTTTATATAAACAGGTTATAAACAGAAATTTGGCCTTGACTGAAGGCAGTAATGCTTACGTACTAGTTTTGTATGTTTATGGGGACATTGCTAAAGTCATATTAATAAATTTTCTAGAACTGAGATTTGTAAAAGCTGTAAAATGAAAAGAAGAGGCTGTTCAACTTAATTCTCATAGGTGACATAGCTGTGAGATAACATGTAAATCCTAAATTAAAATTGGTCTTTGCTGTGTCATTTCATTGTCTAAGTAGATCTGACAGAGTAAGTTTAAAAGCCACGATTAATAGTATATATTAAATTAGCTTTGAGACATATCCATTTTGATAGTTTATCTTTTGACAGCATATGTCTTTAAAAAAAAAAAAGTTGTGGCATTTTTGTCCAAACCTTCCTCCTTTTAGTTTTATTCTTTATGAAAACATCATAAAAGGCTAACACTTTATTTTAAATTTATTTACTTTCTTTTATTATTTTTCAAATATCAAAGCAGAAATGTTATACTGGTGTAAATATCTATTTGTGGACTGTAAAACTCTTCTGCAAGGCGTCCTCAAGAACAGATCTGCTGTACTCAGGCCAGTGGATTCTCAGCTTGGTGAAGATGAGAGCAGCTCTCACCTCTGCTGCTTTCCACAGCTCCACTAGCCCCATCACTATTGACAGCTTGACAAAGATCCCCAGCCCATGATCCATCCTGCAAGCAGCCAGCACCAAACCTTCCCTGAGATCTGGCTCAGCCCGAGGCAGCTCCTTAGATCCTAGGCTGATACCAGCCAGTGGACAGGATTCATGCTGCCTGAAGATTAGTGCCTGAGAAGTTTCGCATCTCTCTCCCTTAGCTGTAACAACCTGTCTGTACTTGGCACTTAATTTTCCATAGGCAAAGTGAAGTGTGGAGAGCCCTCCCTCCCTTTTTTGTTCCACAGTTATGGATAATGGACCTGAGTACTGGGAGATATGTGTCCAAGCCCAGTGCAAGCAGCCACAGGAAGCTGTGAGCTCTCTGCTAAGTAGATTGGAGATTGTAACCATGTCCTGAAGTTTTATAAACTTCTTACTCAGTTCTTATTCCGCAGAACTCTCTGTGAAACATTTCCACTTAGTCACTGGCTATTCAGCACAAATGATTGATCAGAAACATTCCTCTAATGTAAATCAGCCTTATCATGTTTAAACACAAATATAACTTCTACCAGCCAGGATGTTATGCATACTGGGAGTGGGAGGGATGCAAACAGCTGGAAGCATTCCCTGTTTACTGAATCCACATTGCCATAGTGCTGCTTTGCACAATTGGAGAATTGCTGTGCAGAAGGAGCAGTTCATGAAGAGTTTAAAATTATTTAGCCTTAAGAGCATATGATTTGCTTTTCATTTCATGCTTTGATTTCAGTCCTCTGTTTGGGCTAAAAATAAGGAGACAGAAATGTTAAGTATACTGGCATTTTATTTATTCCACTAATTTCACTGCCATCTTATAGCAGAGAATACCTTCCCACCAAATACTTGTTTCACATTTCAGAGGTTTCTTTCATGCTGCCAGGAGATGAATTTTCTGTCTTTGAAAGTACCATAAAAGTACAGTGAACTGACTCAAGCTGACTCATGGTTGGGGCAGATGATGCTTACAGCTCAGCTGATTCTGGATAGCATTGCAGGTTATTTATACATGTTTAAGGCTTTCAAGTGACTTGTTTGTTCTTCCTTATTTAAAATTTAATTTTATACCAGGCAGGCCTTGGATATTTATGTAACAATTTTATCTGTTACACCTCATCCTTTTACTGGAGGTAAACTGAATACAAGTGGTATAATTTTTGTTTGGAGGCTTTTTTATTTTCTGTTGGGAAAGGATGGGACTGAAGTGAAAATGAAGGTTGTCATTCTTGTTGTCTTGACATTTTTGCTTTAGTCATACTCTCAACCTTGACTTCTAAGTGCAAACAGGAACTTGAGTCACTTGTGGGAAAAGGTGCAGACTTGCTTGTAACACTTCAGCTGCAGTGGAAGGTTTGTCCTTTGCTCTTATTCAGTTGTTAAAATAAAACCAAATGACACAGCACTGATAAATCCATATACTGAACTACTTGTATCACCTTACTCACTTTATCTTACTGGACTTACTGTCTTAAGAGCACTGTGGTATTTCTGGAAATAAGTTTTTTTTTTGTGGGGTACAGAAAAGTGAGCTAATTTAAAAGATATCTTTTTTTTTTCTCTTAGGTAATTTTTATAATTTTTTCTTCTCACAGAAGTCATTGAATAATCTAGTAAAAGAAATACTCAGTTATGAGATAATTTATATCTAAAAGAAAATCCCAGGATGGTTGTATTAAATGTGCTACTGTATGACAGAGGAGATCTCATCCACCAACTGCACAATATGCAGTTAATTTCATGTAGGAGTTCATTGACAGTTTTCTCACATGACACTCTCATGTGGTATTTAGGGTTTCATATTCTTAAATGTATATCCAGTGATAGACTGTCCCCTCAATGATACAAAATGCTTTCCTGGCTGAGCAAGGAATGTGAATTCTGGTGTCTGACTTACCCCCTGTCATCTTCCTTTCTTTCCAGTATTGGTAAATAGAAGACAAAAATTTATGTGATTTCATTTCTTGAAGTGAGGGAAAAGAGGTGGATTAATTACTGTGTACGTGGAATCTGAATCTTGATGTATTTATGTCTGTACGTATATATGCATACACATAGATGCATATACATATGTGTCGTGGTTTCATTGTGAACCAGACAGAAAAAAAACTATCAATTTGGGTTGCCAAAAGAAAAGGAATTTTGTAATCAAGAGCAAAGCAGGTTTAAACTTGAAAAGAACAGACTTTTATTAACTAATACAAAAAGGAAAGAAGGAGAAGGAAAAAAACAACTAACAAACTCTTAGAATTAGAATGAAACCTTTCAAACATTCCTCCTCTATTACCAAAATTTCTCTCACTCTCATTAACAACATACAGAAATTACATTTAGAAACTTTCAGTCAGTTTTTCAATTCTAGAATAGTCTTTCTTCAATTCTTCTAGAGATTGGAGCATCTTTTACTCGCTATGGAACTAAAAACTGAAACAAAACAAGACAAAACAAACTTTTCATGATAACAGCCGCCCGGAAAACATTTATATCATGAAAATTCCTCCCATATTTACAGCT